>QJPP01004309.1:0-111197 GCA_003996215.1 Jaltomata sinuosa
TACGCTCCGGTAGTATGGGATGCCGAAGGGTTTGTTTTCACTTGTTTGTGTTCCTCGGTTATATGGGCGGCCGAGGGACTGTAGGTAGACTCTTTCTATTTACTTGTAGAATTATTCCCTGTTACGGTTAATTATGAAATAGGTTACTGCTAGACTGTTAATTGCTGGGTGTGAGATTGATATGATTAGTTGGGCTTAATTCATGTCTCTGAGCATGCCTATCATTACTCTTTCTCTCTTCTTCTTACACTTGAGGTTACCGGTATACCGTCCATTTCGTAAACTTATTTGTATACACTGTTGTTGCAAGGACCCCAGGTGCGTTATTTCTTACTTTCACCTGTGCCTATGGTGTGTATATTCTTCTTACTAGCCTCACATGTGGTTCTGTTGATTTCCCTCTGGGCTAGTTCCTGTGTACCTTTCGTTGATTTCTGTGACTACTTGCTTCTATTCTGTCTATTACTGCGCTTTTATCTTATATGTGCCCAGTCGGCCTATGATACCTACTGGGTACCTTATGCTTCGCATTTTGTGCTCACCCCTACCCCCTGCATCTTTGGGTGCAGATCCTAGCGTGGGCCATCGCCGTTAGATCGTTGTGATTCGTGCTTGGAGATCTGTTGGGGACTACTTCAGACTGAGGGTGAGCTCTTGGCGATCGGAGCTTAGCTTTAGTTTATCTTTTGCTTTATGTACTCTATTATCACTCAGAGACATCTGTATATATTGTTTTGGATCGTTTGCACTCCATGTATGTAGTTTTGGCTCTATACTATGATACCAGGTCTTATGGTTTGGTTTAGTTTCCGCATATGTATATATTTATATATCCCTTTTATCTATTCTCTTCGTCTTGTTCCCTTATTTGTTAGATAGTAGCCCATTACTGCCTGTCTTGAGCTACGGGGATTGGTTCACCTACCGGGGGTTGTAGGTGCCATCATGACCGAGAAATTAGGTCGTGGCACACTCAAGCCCCAAGTTCAAATACAATTCAAGATCAAGATAAAGATTCAAAATCAAGCTCAAGATTCCTTAAATTCAAGTACAAGATCAAGATCAAGTTCATCAAGAATCTAGATCAAACTCAAATACTCTTGAATTTATATTCAAAAAAAAATCAGAGGATTCATAGAAGGAATGTAACACTCGCATTGCAATTATTCCATCAGTACGGGTCGCATTATTATGCTCAATAAAAGGAATGAGGGAAGCTAAAATCCAAAATATTGAAATTGGAAGAAAGGGAAAATTGGAAGATGAATCTTTTTCCCGGATCTGGAACAACTTGTTCTTTCTGACCCGATTTAACGCTTAAAAATGGCTTGTCCCTACCATAAATTATTCATATTTCCTGAAGAAACCATCTGTTCCTTGATCTCTAAGATATTTCATAAAACTCTGAACGAATCCTCAATCACCAATCCTTGCATGAATATGGATTGTGCTCGAGAGGCTATGAATTGATTGGACCTGCCAAATAATTATTTAAGTTCAATAAATATAAATTTAATTAATGGTTCAATTTTATTGGGCTAGTCCATTGATTTGAACTACAAATGATGAGCCCACATGTTAAGTCCAATATGTCATCTTATTCTAGAAGCCCAGTTTGGTATCACGTATCAAATGACATGGCATGCTAAGTCAAATAAAGGAGTCAATAAAATCTTGCCACATGTCAAAATGACATAGCATGCCTAGTGAAATCAAATGCCAATAAAAATGTGTCACATGTGTATAAGTGACATATTTCGACCAATCAAATATCACTTTGTCATGTAAATTTGATTAGCTGAAAGAATTTTTACTTACCATAACTCTTTCACCCTACAACTGTAAATAGGGGTTTTTCATAATTCAAAAAAGAAACCACAATTCAAATAAGAAACTAGAGAGAGCTAGTGGATCAAATGCCGCAGATTTTTCTATAAGCTATAAGTTCAAGCACTCAAGCCCCAAGTTCAAATACAATTCAAGATCAAGATAAAGATTCAAAATCAAGTTCAACAAGAATCGAGATCAAACTCAAATTCTCTTGAATTTATATTGGAAAAAAAATCAGAGGATTCATAGAGATTGTAACACTCATACATTGAAATCAAATATTACGATTATTGAGATTTTTTCGATCTTGATTATTATTTTTTCGACACAAATTTTATTGTCTACAAAATATTGTCTACTAAATTGTCTAAATTTTGACTCTATAAATGGGATGACACTGTAAAGAAGGAATATCACATTTCTTCATAATGTTATAATCATACAAAAGATTCACACTATACTAATAACTCTTAATTTTGACAGTTTGACCCCTTAAGAATTATAGTACTTATGTTACATCATAATCATACATATGTTGGGGATTTTATTACAATTTTTTAAAGAGAGAAGCTTCTCTTTCTCATTAAAATAAAATGTCCAACTAGGTGATATGTCTCTCTGCCAAAAAGTATAAATCCACCATCTTCACTGGACAGAAAAGAACAAGTCAAGTACCTGGTCAAAAAATAAAATGTATTAAAAACATCATTCAAAGGTATTTTACTTGCCTCATACCCAATATAGAATGACATCTCACACCAATGGTTGAATCCTATGGTAGATATGCAAATGGATGAGGCAACTCCGATCCCTAACTCAAGTGATGGTTATCTAGAGAAGGATACTGAGAAGAAAGGAGAAGAAGGCCAAAACTGTATCATGTTATCGGATGAATAAAAAAGATAAATTTATAGACCATGTGCTTTCTCCATTATTATTAAATTAATGAAAAAAAGAATAAGCCATCATTATCTCAAACAGTAATTAACCCTATTATGTAGGACCTCAAAGGAGATTGTGTTGATTGACCTAGGACACGATTACTTTATTATCAAATTCTATAAAGAAGAAAAAATACAGAGAACACTACAAACGGGTTCATGGTTCATTAATAAATATTTTCTATTAGTTAAAAGATGGCACCCCAATTTTATTGCTTCAGAAGTAAGAGAAAATATATTCGCTATTTGTATAAGACCCCAAAGCTTCTAATGGAGTTTTATGACCACAATATTAACAAGGGTGAGGAAAAAGCTGGGGAGACTAGTTAAAACGAATGCTTGTACATCATACTTGCTCAGAGATCATTACGCATGCATCTGTGTAGAGTTCCTCTAAGGATACCAGTCAAGAAATTAATCTACATAGGTTACCACAAATAAAATATCATCTACGAGGGTTTTGATATGTTCTGTAAAAAATATGATATTTCAGCACAGAATACTTTTAATTGCTCAGACAATCTAACACCACAAGAAGAGTCGCAGGACATGGAGACAGAATAAGGCGATCAAACATCTGACAAAGTTAATGAAGCTAAGGGACCATCCATGGAAGATCCATCAAAAAAGTGACAAGCTGTGACCTATCCCAAATAAAAAAACCTGGGTAAAAGATCTATAAATCTCAGGGAAGACAACGAAATAGGTATTAGCGTTAAATTATTTGAAGTTAGTACATGTAAGTATCTCGAGTCCAAAGTTTTTAAATACAAAAGAAATCCAGACCCCAAGTGATTCTGCTAATAAATAGTCTTTTTTGGAAAAAATAAACTCTGAAGAAAATTGATAATCAAAGAGCCATCACTGAGGCTCGATCTTTAGAGCCAAATTCAGATGGCCTCCACTTCAAACTCTACTAATATCAATCTTGATAATGTCATTATTTCCAACTAAATTTTTATCAAAAATAAAAATAATAATATTAATAATTCTAAGAATAAATTACTAAATTTTTTTGGATATTAGCTCAATAGAGTTTGATGAGATGACTAAGGCGGCACAAACAGTAGCCTATGTGGCTACTTTACCCTCTTCGGTAACATATAGTAATTCTTCAATCTTTTAGAGCATATCTGAAAAAATATTCAATCAACCGCTCCCACCCTTATAGGAAATAAGGCTTTTGTTTCACCCTCCAACACTGCAGTCTACGTGAATACTTCTCCATCTACTCATTATAGCAATTGTAAATCGAAAAAATCAAATATAGAGAAATCTCAAATATTAGATATACCACCGACATTATCAAATCTATAGTCCCTAGACAATATAGGTGTCTTTTAAATTTTAGATAAGGTAGTTAAGGCTAAAGGCATTAAATATTCCTAGTACTGCAAATACTAAAGAAAATAACCTTCCTATTAATAGGGTATTTATCTCCATTAACTCTATTACTATAGAATTACCAGATATATTAAAAAATACTAAGAAATCCCTTTATATCCCACCAAAGTAAACTCCGACAAGTCATCTACCTCAGGTCATCGTGAACTCCAAAGCCTTATTTCTAGCTTCATTCCACCCCTCCCCTACTGTAATGATCCGTCCAGTCATTATTTTAAATATCACCATATCTCGATTTTGGAAATGATTAAAATATGAGTTATTTTAAATGGGGTTGACTTAACAGAAATTTCAGATTTTAAAATTTATCCGAGCTGACGTCACCCTGCTATAGCGGTCAACTGACTGCTATAGCGGTATGATGGAGGCAGTAGCTTGAAAATGCAATTTTTATTTTAACCTTCTCCTCCTCAGTTTAAAAATATATGAGGGTTACTCCAAAACCCCTCGTAGACTGCTCTAAAGCTTGGGAGCCTTGGGGACGGGAGATTTCAGCTAAAAAAGGGCAAAACCATGGATTTCAAGCCCGTTCTCCATCAGGAATTGCTTCCACGAAGCCAAATTCTTATTGTTCAAACCTCTACAACTGATGCTTGGCATCCAGGTAGGCAAGGCTTAATTGAGTAGCAGTAGACCCATATTTCTCTTACATACTATTGTGTAGAATGATGGGAGGATTCATGTTTAGGCCTTCAAGCACTGAGTCTTAAGGAATATTGTATTGCCTGACTGTTTGATTGAATAGGAAATGAGGGGGTCGAGGTGATGTGTTTTCATTTTGGATTCGGTTATACTTGTTAATTTGCATGTGATTTTAGATTCCAGGGAACTAGACGATTGGGTAGGTTTGGGAACCAGAATTGTTGTGAACAAGTAAGTGGCTAGTTATAGTGGACTTAGGAATAATGCGGTTAAAAGAATGGGATAAAACAAGAAGGGTTGGAGTCTCAATGTAGGGGACATTCTCTCTGGATTGTGGTCATCCTTAGGGAAGGGTTCCAGAGTTGGTGTATCGGTTGAATATGTGTCTAGGGGGAAAATTGGGAATTAGTCTTCGGATGGAATTTCAAATGTTAGGGTTATGGACCCGGCTGTTGGGTAGGCGATGGTTATTATTTCCTAATGCAAATATGTGTTCATGAAACTGTAGCTTAGTATTGTGCGTACATTGCATGCTTAGGGAATGAAATTGTGAATGTCTAATTATCCGGGAGTCAATTATGTGAAATGAACTTGGTTTGTTTGCTTGTTGGTTTACAAGTGTATTTTTTTTATTAAATATTGACTTGTTGAATTGTGCGTGACATTTGGTTGGCTTGGGAACCACGCCTGATATGAGATACATATTGGTTGGCTCGGATATCACGCCTGGTATGGGATACTTATCGGTTGGCTCGAGTACCACGCATGGTATAGGTTCTATAACAGTTAGCTCGGGTACCATGCATGGTACAAGTTTATTTATGTTGCTGATTTCATTTATTGATGGTTCTATAAGTGGACCGAGTTGATTGTTGAAACTGTGATTGTTGCATATTGATCCATGAGAGGCCGGGTAATTGTATGTAAATATGGGGTTGGTCCTTGTGTAAATGGGGAATGGCATGTTAAACACTTAAGTGTTGTTCTAGGAATCCTTGGTTGGTACGAGTTACTAAAAAAGGTATATGCTTGTTGTCAGTCTTTATGGTTGTCATGGTTGTTGAACCTGTTTGTTGTGGTTGCTAAGTTAGAAGAAAGACTAAGAGTCTGGGGTTGTATTGCAGAGTGGTTATTGCATGCTAGGCATCATCCTAGGGATATTTGGGCGGTCCGGGCACTTATAAGTAGTAACATAAATGTATGTGATTTGGTTATTGGGAAATTGGGCATACTTCTAGCTGTGAAGTCATAGTGGGCGACTTGGACAATGGAATGGTAGTCCGGGTCTGGGCTTAGTTGTCAGACAAATGTTAAGTGTAACTTGAGAAGTCTAATTGTTTAGTACGATTTGGAAAGTCTAGTATTAAGGGTAACTTGGGAAGTTTAGTATTTAGTGTGACTGAAAAATTTCTAGTGTTAGGAGTTGGTAGCGGAATCAGTTAGGAAGACTTGGGCAAAAACGTACAGGTTGTAGTGGTAACAATATTAAAGTAAGGGTGGATGATGAAAGACTGGATTCCTTGTATCTTATTGCATATTTTCTCTTGATTTCTTATATGATGGTATGCGGTGGATTCAAGTTGATCGATGATGTCTACCAGTATGTGTTGTTTGTACTGATACTAATCTTGCTATACCTTTTTGGGGTATAGTCTGATTGCAGGATCAGTGATATTTCATAGGTACATGACGATGGTGACCTCCATCAGCTTTTACTCTTCATTTCCATGGTGGAAGTTGTGTCTTTTTTTCGTACTTGTATTTTCTCCTATAGAGCTCTTGTACATGTTTAGACTAGTTCCTAGGGAGGCTTGTTTCCAAATTGAAAAGGTTTTTACTGTATTCAAATTTGTAATGTTTTCTTTTTCAATAGTAAAGGGTTACTTTCTTATATTTTACTCTTAATTTCCATATTTACCTGTTGAATCGGGTAGTAAGGGTTCTCCTATCTAGATGCTTAGAGTAGGTGCGCGCACGGCCTAATAGTTGGGTCGTGATAGATGGTATTAGAACCTAGGTTACCGGTCTCCAAGTATAAGAGCAAATGTCTAATAGAGTCCTACGGATTAGTGTGTTGACGTCCACATCTAATCTTTGGGAAGCTATAAAGCATTCTAGGAATTGTCTCTCTTCCTTCACTCTTTTGTGTGGTCGGTGCTTACTTGTATGAGTTTAGTCCAATTGGTATCTCTTGATTCCAATTAGTATCTCCACAAGGGAGGAGGATGTCGGTTGCCTCCGACTATAATGAGACAAGCAAGAGAAGTCAGAACCAGGAAGATTCCAATTGGTATCTGGCCTTAGAGACTGTGGTAAGGCATGGATGATTGACTAACAGTCATCCATGGAACGAATAAAGAGTAGTGGATGTGGCTTGAATTATGTTAAAACTTGAAGATTGAAATTATATACTTGCGTGAATTTAATTGTTGGTATGTAATTAATTGCTTTACTGTGAACATTTTGTCCTGGGAGTGGCTTGTGAACATAAGGACTTATCATTGGTTAAGATGGTAAGGGGGAAAGACTTATGACTGTAGGAAAGCTCCGATTTCACGACAGTCTAGCTTGGTTGAGAACCATGGGAACAAGGGGGTTATTCTTATGTGATAGCAGGAATGGATTGTTGTGAACTGTCTTCTCTGGTTATTCGTGGTTGATTTTATAATAACGTGATGCTAAGTTTTGAATTATGAAGTGATGGGGATGGTCTTTGGGTTATGTTTAAAGGTAGGAGGTGATTCAGGGGTTAATGTTGATAACTGGGAATAGGGAATGGATAAAGTATGCAGAAAATTCAATTTTCTTGGCTGCTGCCATCGGGGATGCCATAGCGGAATTGTACTGCTATGGTGATCTCGCTATAGTAGGATTTTTTTGCTATGGCAGTACCACTGTAGCGGTATGTCGAACGCTATAGCGGAAGGGGCACGGCAGAACCCTTGCCCTGTTTTCCCCTATTTTTCTTTTCATCTCTAGGGCGTCTAAAGATGATAGTTAAGCTACGAGCTACTATGCAAAACAAGTAAATCACCAATAGAGCTGATATAGTATGCATGTAAAGTGATATTGTCTAAAATTAGCATCCACGTGCTTAAAACAAAGGGAAAGGGGAAGAGGAACTCCTGCAGGTCCTCCGGCTCTACCTGGGGAAGTTCCTGATCATGGCAGAGCAAGTGAACATGACCTTAATGGTCTTCCACATCCGGGCAAGCATGCGATCTCAGGAGCGTCTCTTCTTCTTCTCTTCATCTAACTCCCTGCGGAGTGCTGCAAAGCATGAGCAGAAGGGGGCGGGGCTGCACCTCCAACAATAGTACCCTCCATGAATCACCTATCCATGGCCAGGTTCTCCTCGAGCTGGCTGCTAGTGATCGGAGGCTGGGGCTTGGAAGGAGGGGAAGGAGTGTCATCATCATCATTAGCATCCTCAGCAGCTTGGCTGCTCCTCGCTTCATCTACCTTCCTCTTCTTCTTTTCCTTAGCGGCAACCACTTTCACCCAGAGAAGATTGAAGGCAACATCCATCTCTACCTCCAAATCAGTCTTATCCTTGAGCACATGGAGATGCCTACACAGCTCAGACACCAGACCCGGAAGAAAGGAGCCCATCTTGGGACCTCGATAGAAGTCCATCCACTCAGACATGATATGTTCCCCCACATTCAGAAGGATCCCCTGCATAGCACAAGCCACCACCAAGGACCGAGTATAAGTCACGTCGGTGGTATTTCCCGACAGATGGATCCTCCTTGACACCAAATTCAGCTACCTCCTAGTATCGACTGAAAATTAAGTACTCGTGATGCCCTCAACATTGGGCCAGTAGACCTCATCCCTGAACTCCTCCTCCACCAAAGTATCCTTCAGCCATGCCATATCCCACAGTCGATCCTTGGCATTGTAAGCCTCATTCAAAACATGAGGCACTCCTAGCACCTTATTGATGGTCCAAGCATCCACAGGGACATCCACTCCTCGGAGGCGAATAGTGGGGTTAGGGTCATCCCAACGAATGGTGGGGAGTATGGCATAGAACTCCCTCACCCAACGTGAATGCTCGGAAGGGGGAGCCACTACTAATGGGCCCCAGGTGAACTCTTGAAGCCTGCAATAGAAGGCAAGTGCTTTCTCATCCACCCCTCTCATTTTAAAAACCCTCTTACAGCAAAAACCTAGCCTGAGGTAGTCCTAAAACCTCTCCCGACTAGAATCATTCGGGAACCTCTCGTAGGGGGAATGTGTTCTCGACTGACAAGCATTGAGTAGTCAAACCTACAATTTATCAAAGGGCAGAATTAGAACTCGTAAGAGCTCAAGGAAATGCTTTTAAAAAAAAGGGAAAAATTTCTCTAGCTCATGCCTGGGAGGCTACTAGTTTCGGTCTTCCTATATAGCGGACGGTCGTCTGCTACAGCGGAACCACTACAGTGGGAATTTCTCCGCTATAGCAGGACCGTTATAGCGGTCTTCATCATCCCAAAGCTTCAAGGGGTGCATCAATGTTTCCCTTTGACCCAAAACTTTATTTTCAATATTTCAAGTCCAGATCAGTACTTCTAAAGTGCCCTATCACTGTTTTATGCAAAGATTTGGGCATTATAACCACTATATTTTGCCCAAATCACCATTTTCTTAAAAAACAACCTTCCCTCTACCCCTCCTCCCCCACATCTTGAGCCCGTTTGGGGCCAAAAATTACATAATCCTTATGCCCATAATGTTGTGGAGGCGTTGTAAACGTAAGGGAAGCACCCATACTTCAGAAAACCAACGACATTCAACCAAAACTTCAAATTCAAAAACCCAACACAATATCTACTTTATCCACTATTTTCTACCCCAAATCTATCAAATATCATGCAATGAAGTAAGGAAGCAAGAGGGTACAATAGTTACCTGAATTTTTCAATGTCGGGAGCGGAGTGCTCGGGAGAAGGGGAGTGGTTTCGAATGGAAAAATAGAGGAAAATGGAAATGAAACCCAATTCTCACCCTTTTTCAACTGACACCAATTGCTATAGCGGTCAAATTCTCGCTATAGCGCTACCGCTATAGCGGTATAATTTCCACTATAGCGAATGAAAGGTCAATTTGGGAATGGAAAGGTTTCTTCCGAGTTTTAAAAATTTCTTTCGCTCCGATGTTCTACAAGGCCCCAGATTTATCATGCACTCTGAAAAGGTTACTCCAATTTTATTGTTCGAAGGAAGGATTTCCTTGACAAAGCCGAAATAAATTATTTTTTTTCAGTTGAGTTGAGTACAATAAAAAAGAGGGAAGATTTGATAGTTCACATAGACTCGTGATTACATTGTCAGGGTGGAACTGTGAGAGCCCCCGGACTAGCTTCTCCTTTCCTTGTACTTTTGAGATCGTTCGAGGATAAATGATGGGTAAATTGGTATCTGTTGTAATGACCCATCCAATCATTATTTTAAAGATCACCATATCGTGATTTTGGGAATAAATAAAATACAAGTTATTTTAAGTGGGGTTGACTTAACAGAAATTTCAGATTTTGAAATTTGTTTGGTTGACGTCTCTCTGCTTTAGTGGGAATTTTACCTCTATAGCATCACTGTTGTAGCATTTTGCTGGGTGTTCTAGCTGTATGATAGAGGCAGTAGCTCGAAAATGCAATTTTTATTTTGACCTTCCCCTCCTCAATTGGAAAACATACGAGGGTTACTCCAAAAACCCTTCTAGACTGCTCCAAAGTGTGGGAGCCTTGGGGAGGGGAGATTTTGGATAAAAAAGGGCAAAATCATGTATTTTGGGCCCGTTCTCCATCAGGAATAGCATCCACAGTGCTAGATTCTTATTGTTCAAACCTCTACAACTGATGCTTAGCATCCAGGTAGGCTAGGTTTTATTGAGTAGCTGTACACTCATATTTCTCTTTCATACTATTATGTAGAATGGCGGGAGGATTCATATTTAGGCCTTCGGGGATGGAGTCTGAAGGAATATTGTATTGCCTAGCTGTTTAATTGAATAGGAAATAAAGGGGTCGAGGTGACATGTTTTCATTCTGGATTTGGTTTTACATGTTAATTTGCGTGTGGTTCTAAATTTCAAGGAACTAGAAAGTTGGGTAGGTTCAGGAATCAGAATTATTGTGAACAAGTAAATGGCTAGTTATAGTGGACTTGGGAATAATACAGTTAAAGGGAATAGGATAAAACAGGAAGGGTTAGAATCACAATGTAGGGGACGTTCTCTCTGGACTATGGTCATCCTTAGGGAAGGGTTCCAGAGTTGGTGTATCGGTTGAATATATGTCTAGGGGGCAAATTTAGAATTAGTCTTCGAACGGGATTCCAAATGTTGGGGTTATGAACTCGACTGTTGGGTAGGTAATGGTTATTGTTTTCCCAATGCAAATTTGTGTTCATGTAACTATAGCTTAGTATTGTGCGTACACTGCATGCTTAGGGAATAAAATTGTGAATGTCTAAATATCCGGGTGTTAATTATGTGAAATGAACTTGGTTTCTTTGTTTGTTGGTTTACAAGTGTGTTTTGTTCATTAAATATTAAATTATTGGATTGTGAGTGATATTCGATTGGCTCGGGTACCATGCCTGGTACGGGATACATATTAGTTGGCTCGAGTACCACGCCTAGTATGGGATATTTATCGGTTGGCTCGGATACCACACTTGGTACAAATTCTATAATGGTTGGCTCGGGTACCACGCCTGGTATGAGTTTATTTATGTTGTTGATTTCATTTATTGATGGTTCCATGAATGGATTGGGTTGATTGTTAAAACTGTTATTATTGCATATTAGTCCATGAGAGGCCAGATATTTGTATGTAAATGTAGGGTTGGTCCTTGTGTAGACCGAGAATGACATGTTAAACACTTGGGTGTTGTTCTAGGGATCCTTGGTTGGTTCCGGTTACTAAAAAAGGTATATGCTTATTGCCAGTCTTTATGGTTGTGATGGTTGTTGAACCTATTTCTTGTGGTTGGTAAGTTAGAACAAAGACTAAGAGTCTGGGGTTGTATTGCGGAGTGGTTATTGCATACTAGGCATCATCCTAGGGAATTTTGGGCGGTCTGGGCACTTGTAAGTAGTAACATAAATATATGTGGTCTGGTTATTGGGAACTTGGACATATTTCTGTCTGCAAAGTCATAGTGGGCGACTTGGACAATGGAATGTTAGTCTGGGTCTGGGCTTAGTTGTCGAACAAATGTTAAGTGTGACTTGAGAAGTCCAAGTGTTCAGTACGATTTGGGAAGTCTACCGTTAAGGGCGACCTGGGAAGTTTTGTATTTAGTGTGACTGAAAAAGTTCTAGTGTTAGGAGTTGGTAGCGGAATCGATTAGGAAGACTTGGGGCAGAACATACAGGTTGTAGCGGTAACAGTATTAAAGTAAGGGTGGATGATGAAAGACTGGATTCCTCGTATCTTATTGCATATTTTTTCTTGATTTCGTATATGATGGTATGCGGTGAATTAGGGTCGATTGACGATGCCTACCACTACATATTGTTTGTATTGATACTACTCTTGCTATACCTTTTTGGGGTACAGTCTAATTGCAGGATCAGTGATATTTTATAGTTACATGATGATGGTGACTTCCAACAGCTTCTACTCTTCGTTTCCATGGTGGAAGTTGTGTCTTCTTTTGTACTTGTATTTTCTCCTGTGGATCTCTTGTACCTGTTTAGACTAGTTCCTAGGGAGGGTTATTTTCAAATTGAAAAGGTTTTTACTGTATTCAAATTTGTAATGTTTTCTTTTTCAATAGTAAAGGGTTACTTTCTTATGTTTTACTCTTAATTTCCTTATTTACCTGTTGGATCGGGTGGTAAGGGTTCTCCTATCTAGGTTCTTAGAGTTGGAGCCCGCACAGACCGATATTTGAGTCGTGACACCTACCTTTCCAGTAACAATAGCAGAAACATTTTTTATGCAACCCAAGCTCCTCCCCAAATCTCGATTCCCCATCAATGGCTGGAGATGGGGTTACTGGAACATTCTCCATCGTTCATAACTCTAGTGGAGGGACAAGAGGTGGCTATTGTTGTTCAAAATCCAACCTTTTTGGCCCAAGTAGTTTAGGGGATGAGGCTAGTAGTGGAAGCTTACAACAACCATATCTGGTTGACAACAATTCCTCAACCCCACTGACTCTGTCGTTTTCTTTGCTTTCATTTTACCAACACCCCACATGGGAGATGCTACTATTCAATCCACTAACTCAAGTACCGATGGTAGACCCTTTCAATTCCCTCCCCCCTTCTTTATTCCTCAGCAAGGATCGGAATAGCAAGACCCCAAGGACCAGCCAAATATCAATATCGGAGTTAGTTCTGGCGACCTCAACAATACTCCATACCACTATAGGAGAGAACCTGACAGTGAACTTTTCAAGTCATGTAGGCTCAACCTCTCAGGTACACATGTAGATTCGTGCTTCCCCCTCCCTTGAATGCTTAGTCCCAAACGAAGATGTAATTCCAAATATTCAGGAGGTATAAGAAACATTAGAGTGATGAGAGAAACAAGAATAGGAATTTGGGTATTAAAAGAGGTAAAAATAATGTTATTCAAAGAAAAATTTGCAAAAACGTACATCCTTATTTGTCCTCTGAATTTAAGGAAAACCTAGATTGATATAAGAACTTATCGAAATCCAGAGATAGGGAACTATATAGTAGTTATGAACCCAATGTTGATGAATGGAAACCCATCAAACTTGGGGACAATACCAATGATAACCCCACCAATCCTAAACAAATCAATGAATATAATAGTATGAAACTGTAGGAGAGGTAATGGTCCAGACTTCATAAGGAACTTTAGGTCTTTAATTGATTGTCATAGATCCCCTCTTGTGGCTTTGGTTGATATAAAAATGTAAAACCACCAGCAATTAGTGGATGATTTTTCTTTCACCAAAATGATACAAATTCCTGCCGTGGAAAATTCTGGTGGTCTTGTAATCCTTTTGGAATGATGCTATGATTGAAGTGGATAACATTGCAACATCTGGGCAGGAAATACATGCAATGGTAAAGGTATTCTCTACTAATGAATTTTGGTTATTTAGTTGTGTATATGCTAGTACATGCAGGTATCTTCGCAAAATTATGTGGGAGAACCTAAAAAAAAGGATAATTTTAAAGGAAAATTGATAGTAGGAGGAGATTATAACGAACTTATAAGATCCTCTGAAAAAGTTGGAGGGTGGGGGGAGGGGGTAGACCCCTAAATAAAGCTCGTACAAATAAGTTCTGGGATATGGTAAATTACTGTGAACTGATAGAGTTGAGCTTCAAGGGTGGTAAATACACGTGGTAGAATAAATTATTTAAAAATAGATCTAAGCTCATTTATGAATGGCTTGACCCTTTTTTTTTACAAATAATGACTGGTTGCGTAGTTTTTCTGATGCGCAGGTACATCACCTCCCCGCATGCACTCAGATCATTGCCCGTTACTCTTACACCTTTTTTCAAGTACCTCAAAAAGACACAATCAATTATTTTGCTTCGAATCCATGTGGACTACTCACCCAGCCCTTCTAGAAATTATTCAAGGAAGCTAGGGTGATAATAAAAATATCCTTGAAGCCATCCTGATCTTTACAAATAGGGTTATCCAATGGAATATTTCTAAGTTTGATAATATTTTCCAAAAAAAAAGGCTGCTACGATGTAATGAGAGAATACAGAAATCCCCAAACTACAACTTTAGTTCCTTCCTAGCTAAACTAGAATTAGGGATTACAGGAGACTATAACTAGTTCTTCGGCTAGAAGAATTATGAAAATTAAAGTCTAGGGTAAATTGGCTAAATCAAGGAGATTCAAAAACTCATTTTTTCCATACAACCACACTCTATAGACGAAGACGTAATAAAATAATTACTCTATAAAGACACGATCGAAAATGGATATACGATCTTTAAGGTATAATAGGCCTAATACACGAGTACTTTAGTAAGCTCCGCATCCCAGGATGCTTCAAATATTTATGCACCTAGCCACAATAAAGTGTTAGAATCACTCGATCTTCAATCACTAGGTGATACTCCTACTGAATAAGAGATCCTTTTGGTTGTAAACTTCTTCTAACCTTATAAAGTTCCCAGGCATAATGGACTTTACTCTTTTTTCTACCAAAAATATTGGAATATCGTAGGAAAATCCACTATCTCTCTATTTGTACAATCTTTTAGAGATGAACATATTCCAAAAGACATAACACTATCCATGTATGCCTTATTCCAAAAATAAAGGGTGAAAACACCCTTAAAGAATATAGGCCCATTAGCCTTTGTAATACCAGCTATAAAATAATCACCAAAATCATCTCGAATAGATCAAAACCCCTTATGAATGAACTAATTGGACCATGCCAGTTTAGTTTTCTAAAAAAATAGACATGCCACGGATAACGACATAGTTTTCCAAGAATTTATCTCACACTTTCAAAATATGAAAGGGAAAAATGCAAACATGCTTCTCAAAATTGACTTAGAAAAGACCTTCGATAAAATAGAATGATCATTCATAAGAAGAACACTGTATACTTTGGGTTCCATCAGAACATAATTAATCTAATTATGTCCTGTATAACCACAAGTAGTATTTCCATCCTTGTGAATGGAGATCATACGGACTACACCGAACCATCTAGAGGAATAAGGCAAGGTGACCCTATGTCTCCCGACATATTCATACTATGTATGGAGATGCTCTCTAAAAAATTGAAACAAAAGTCCAATAAAAAAAGTGAATACCTATAAAAATCTCTAAGAAGGGCCCAGCTCCATCAAACTTATTCATTGCGGATGATCTCATCCTCATGAGTAGAGAGGATAAACAACACTGTGACAACCTTAAGGTGGTCCTTGAGGAATTTTTCCACGAATTTGGGTAGACCATAAATTATGCAAAATTCAAACAAATTTGTTCAAAAAATTGCAAGCACGACTTGAAAACTGTTCTATCCAATGGTCTGGGCATTAAATGGGGGATATCTTTTGGAAGATATCTAAAGTTTCCTACCTTTCACAAATAACCAGTGATAAAGGACAACCAGTTCATCATAGATATCATCCAGCAAAAGCTCTCAGGGTGGAAAACAAAGTTTCTAAACATTGTGGGCAGGACAATTCTAGCAAAAGCTTGTTCTAACAATATACCCACCCAAGTGATGCAATTCATACACCTGCCCACTGAAATTACAAAAAAAAAGTTAACCAAATCTTGATTCGAGCTAGTTTTCCTTGTAGCTAACACATAAAGGAGTCCAGGGGACTTTTCGGAATCAAATCCGGGTAAGTAGAACTCCCGAAATCGAGGTTGACATGAAGGGGTTATTCCAGGATGTCGGAAAAGTAAGTGTGTTGTAAAATGGACTAGTTTTGGAGATTTTATGACTTTCTGTCCCGTGTAAACCACTGCAGCGGTTGACACTCTGCCATAGAGGAAGACTCTACTACGGCAGTACCGCTATAGTGGAGCGGACCGCTATAGCAGAGAGTGATGGGATATAATGCAAAAACTTCCCCAAAATAGTTCAGTTTTTCTGCAACTCGTTTTGGGAGAAGAAGGGGGCGATTTTGGGCAATTTCTACCAATTTTCCATCGTTTTTCATCCTAAAGGTAAAGATTTTATTCCCCAAACTCCATGGTATCTTTCCTATGCTATAGAATTGCTACGGGTAGACTTGGGGAAAGGTTTGGGATAACATAGGATTGTAGAATTCGGGGAAAAAGAGGATTCTAGGGTGCTAGAGTTCTTAGGTCTTGATTCTTGGTAATGATCATTTAGCCATAATTCTCTAAGGGAATCCGTAAAAATGATGAATTTAGGTGAATTAATGGTGGAAAATCCCGAAAATGGGTGGAATGATCATGATTGGCCTGGGGTTTGGGATTTTTCATAATCCGGATAATTTATAGGCCATAAGTATTAATTTTTGATTACTGTATATTGTTTCTATACCAAGAACAAGAAAGGGATCCTGAAAAGGGAAAAGCTCCGGCACTGTAGAATTTGCTTATTTTAGGTAGTCGATGGTTATTGATTCTTGTATGCATTGTGTGTTTGTGTACTCATGTCTAAGTAATTGTGTGGTATGCATTGATTAGGAAATGATTAAGAATGTCCAAAACCATGTTTTCAGTCTTGTGAAATGAACTAGGTGCGTTGCTTGTTCGGTTACAAGTATGATTGTTCATTGTTTGTGACTGTGGATTTGTGTGACATTCGGTTGGCTCGGGTACCACGCTTGGTATGGAATATACTAACGGTTGGCTCGGGTACCACGCCTAGTATGGGATAATACTAATGGTCGGCTCGGGTACCACGCCTAGTACGGGACGTTCTCTCTGGATTGTGGTCATCCTTAGGGAAGGGTTCCAGAGTTGGTGTATTGGTTGAATATGTGTCTAGGGGGAAAATTGGGAATTAGTCTTCGAATGGAATTTTAATTGTTAGAGTTTTGAACCCGGCTGTTGGGTAGGCGATGGTTATTATTTCCTAATGCAAATATGTTGTCATCCAACTGTAGCTTAGTATTATGCGTACATTGCATGCTTAGGGAATGAAATTGTGAATGTCTAATTATCCGGGTGTCAATTATGTGAAATGAACTTGGTTTGTTTGCTTGTTGGTTTACAAGTGTATTTTGTTTATTAAATATTGACTTGTTGAATTGTGCATGACATTCGGTTGGTTCGGGAACCACGCCTGGTATGAGATACATTGGTTGGCTCGAATATCACGCCTGGAATGGGATACTTATCGGTTGGCTTGAGTACCACGCCTGGTATAGGTTCTATAAAAGTTAGCTCGGGTACCATGCATGGTACGAGTTTATTTATGTTGCTGATTTTATTTATTGATGGTTCTATAAGTGGACCAAGTTGATTGTTGAAACTGTGATTGTTGCATATTGATCCATGAAAGGCCGGGTAGTTGTATGTAAATATGGGGTTGGTCCTTGTGTAAATGGGGAATGGCATGTTAAACACTTAGGTGTTGTTCTAGGAATCCTTGGTTGGTACCAGTTACTAAAAAAGGTATATGCTTATTGTCAGTCTTTATGGTTGTGATGGTTGTTGAACCTGTTTGTTATGGTTGGTAAGTTAGAAGAAAGACTAAGAGTCTGGGGTTGTATTGCAGAGTGGTTATTGCATGCTAGGAATCATCCTAGGGATTTTTGGGCGGTCCGGGCACTTATAAGTAGTAACATAAATGTGTGTGATTTGGTTATTGGGAATTTGGACATACTTCTAGCTGTGAAGTCATAGTGGGCGACTTGGAGAATGGAATGGTAGTCCAGGTCTGGGCTTAGTTGTCAGACAAATGTTAAGTGTAACTTGAGAAGTCTAATTGTTTAGTACGATTTGGAAAGTCTAGTATTAAGGGTAACTTGGGAAGTTTAGTATTTAGTGTGACTTAAAAAGTTCTAGTGTTAGGAGTTGGTAGCGGAATCAGTTAGGAAGACTTGGGGCAGAACGTACAGGTTGTAGTGGTAACAATATTAAAGTAAGGGTGGATGATGAAAGACTGGATTCCTTGTATCTTATTGCATATTTTCTCTTGATTTCTTATATGATGGTATGCGGTGGATTCGAGTCGATCGATGATGTCTACCAGTACGTGTTGTTTGTACTGATACTACTCTTGCTATACCTTTTTGGGGTATAGTCTGGTTGCAGGATCAGTGATATTTCATAGGTACATGACGATGGTGACCTCCAGCAACTTCTACTCTTCATTTCCATGGTGGAAGTTGTGTCTTCTTTTCGTACTTGTATTTTCTCCTGTAGATCTCTTGTACCTGTTTAGACTAGTTCCTAGAGAGGCTTGTTTTCAAATTAAAAAGGTTTTTACTGTATTCAAATTTGTAATGTTTTCTTTTTCAATAGTAAAGGGTTACTTTCTTATGTTTTACTCTTAATTTTTGCATTTACCTGTTGAATCGGGTAGTAAGGGTTCTCCTATCTAGATGCTTAGAGTAGGTGCCCGCATGGCCTAATAGTTGGGTCGTGATAGATGGTATTAGAACCTAGGTTACCGGTCTCCCAGTATAAGAGCAAATGTCTAATAGAGTTCTACGGATTAGTGTGTTGACATCCACATCTAATCTTTGGGAAGCTATAAAGCATTCTAGGAATTGTCTCTCTTCCTTCACTCTTTTGTGTGGTCGGTGCTTACTTGTATGTGTTGATTCCAATTGGTATCTCCACAAGGTCAGAGGATGTCGGTTGCCTCCGACTATAATGAGAAAAGCAAGAGAAGTCAGAACCAGGAAGATTCCAATTGGTATCTGGCCTTAGAGACTGTGGTAAGGCATGGATGATTGACTAACAGTCATCCATGGAACGAATAAAGAGTAGTGGATGTGGCTTGAATTACGTTAAAACTTGAAGATTGAAATTATATACTTGCGTGACTGCAATTGTTGGTATGTAATTAATTGCTTTACTGTGAACATTTTGTCCTGGGAGTCCCTTGTGAACATAAGGACTTATCATTGGTTAAGATGGTAAGGGGTTAGACTTATGACTGTAGGAAAGCTCCGGTTTCACGACAGTCTAGCTTGGTTGAGAACCATGGGAACAAGGGGGTTATTCTTATGTGATAGTAGGAATGGATTGTTGTGAACTTTCTTCTCTTGTAGTTCATGGTTGATTTTATAATAACGTGATGCTAAGTTTCGAATTATGAAATGCTGGGGATGGTCTTTGGGTTAT
The DNA here is from genome assembly GCA_003996215.1 of Jaltomata sinuosa. Lineage (NCBI taxonomy): Eukaryota > Viridiplantae > Streptophyta > Magnoliopsida > Solanales > Solanaceae > Jaltomata > Jaltomata sinuosa. The sequence goes on from QJPP01004309.1 coordinate 19,559, forward strand.
GTTTAAAGGCAAGAGGTGACTCAGGGGTTAATGTTGATAACCGGGAATAGGGAATGGATAAACTCTGCAGAAAATTCAATTTTCTTGGCTGCTGCCATCGGGGCTGCCATAGCGGAATCGTACTGCTATGGTGATCCCGCTATAGTAGGATTTTTTTCGCTATGGCAGTACCATTGTAGTGGTATGTCAACCACTATAGCGGAACGGGCATGACAGAACCCCTGCCCTATTTTCCCCTATTTTTCATTTCATCTCCAGGGCGTCTAAAGATGATAGTAAAGCTACGAGCTACTATGCAAAACTAGTAAATCACCAATAAAGCTGCTGAGGGATCTCTTTCGAATGTGGTGTGCCCGGCAATATAGTATGCATGTAAAGTGATATTGTCTAAAATTAGCATCCACGTGCTTAAAACAAAGGGAAAGGGGAAGAGGAACTCCTGCAGGTCCTCCGGCTCTACCTGGGGAAGCTCCTGATCATGGAAGAGCAAGTGAACATGACCTTAATGGTCTTCCACATCCGGGCAAGCATGCGATCCCAGGAGCGTCTCTTCTTCTTCTCTTTATCCAACTCCCTGCGGAGTGCTGCAAAGTCATGAGCAGAAAGGGGCGGGGATGTACCTCCAACAGTAGTACCCTCCATGAATCGCCTGTCCGTGGCCAGGTTCTCCTCGAGCTGGCTGCTAGTGATCAAAGGCTGGGGCTGGGAAGGAGGGGAAGGAGTGTCATCATCATCATCAGCATCCTCAGCAGCTTGGCTGCTCCTCGCTTCATATACCTTCATCTTCTTTTTTTCCTTAGCGGCAAACACTTTCACCCAGAGAAGGTTGAAGGCAACATACATCTCTACCTCCAAATCAATCTTATCCTCGAGCACATGGAAATGCCTACACAGCTCAGACACCAGACCCGGAAGAAAGGAGCCCATCTTGGGACCTCGGTAGAAGTCCCTCCACTCAGACATGATATGTTCCCCCACATTCAGCAGGATCCCCTTCATAGAACAAGCCACCACCAAGGCCCGAGCATAAGTCACGTCGATGGTATTTCCCGACAGATGGATCCTCCTGGACACCAAATTCAGCTACCTCCTAGGATCGGCTGAAAATTAAGTACTCGTGATTCCCTCAACACTGGGCCAGTAGACCTCGTCCCTGAACTCCTCCTCCACCAAGGTATCCCTCAGCCATGCCATATCCCACAGTCGAGCCTTGGCATTGTAAGCCTCATTAGAAACATGAGGCACTCCTAGTACTTCGTTGATGGTCCAAGCATCCATAGGGACATCCACTCCTCGGAGGCGAATAGTGGGGTTAGGGTCATCCCAACGAATGGTGGGGTGTATGGCATAGAACTCCCTCACCCAACCTGAATGTCCGGAAGGGGGAGACACCACTAACGGGCCCTAATCAAACTCTTGAAGCCTGTAATAGAAGGCAGGTGCTTTCTCATCCACCCCTCTCATTTTAAAAGCCCTCTCACAGCAAAAACCTAGCCTGAGGTAGTCCCAAAACCTCTCCCGACTAGAATCATTGGGGAACCTCTCGTAGGGGGAATGTGTTCTCGACTGACAGCCATTGTAAGAGTGGTTATTACATGCTAGGCATCATCCTAGGGATTTTTGGGCGGTCTGGGCACTTGTAAGTAGTAACATAAATATATATGGTCTGGTTATTGGGAACTTGGAAATATTTCTGGCGGTAAAGTTATAGTAGGCGACTTGGATAATGGAATGTTAGTCTGGTTCTGGGTTTAGTTGTCGGACAAAGGTTAAGTGTGGCTTGAGAAGTCCAAGTGTTCAGTACGATTTGGGAAGTATACTATTAAGGGCGACTTGGGAAGTTTAGTATTTAGTGTGACTGAAAAAGTTCTAGTGTTAGGAGTTGGCAGCGGAGTCGGTTAGGAAGACTTGGGGAAGAACATACAGGTTGTAGCGGTAACGGTATTAAAGTAAGGGTGGATGATGAAAGACTGGATTCCTTGTATCTTATTGCATATTTTCTCTTGATTTCTTATATGATGGTATGCGGTGAATTAGGGTCGATCGATGATGCCTACCAATACGTATTGTTTGTATTGATACTACTCTTGCTATACCTTTTTGGGGTACAGTCTGATTGCAGGATCAGTGATATTTTATAGGTACATGATGATGGTGACCTCCAACAACTTCTACTCTTCGTTTCCATGGTGGAAGTTGTGTCTTCTTTTTGTACTTGTATTTTCTCATGTAGATCTCTTGTACCTGTTTAGACTAGTTTCTAGGGAAGGTTATTTTCAAATTGAAAAGGTTTTTACTGTATTCAAATTTGTAATGTTTTCTTTTCAATAGTAAAGGATTACTTTCTTATGTTTTACTCTTAATTTCCTTATTTACCTATTAGATCGGGTGATAAGGGTTCTCCTATCTAGGTTCTTAGAGTAGGTGCTCGCATAGCCCGATAGTTGAGTCGTGACACCTACCTTTCCAGTAACAATAGCAAAAACATTTTTTATGCAACCCAAGCTCCTCCCCAAATTTCGATTCCCCATCAATGGCTGGAGATGGGGTTACAGGAACATTCTCCATCCTTCACAACTCTAGTGGAGCTACAAGAATTGGCCATTGTTGTTCAAAATCCAACCTTTTTAGCCCAAGTAGTCTAGGGTATGAGGCTAGTAGTGGAAGCTTACAACAACCATATCTGGATGACAACAATTCCTCAACCCCCACTGACTTTGTCGTTTCCTTTCCTTTCATTTTACCAACACCCCACATGGGAGATGCTACTATTCAACCCACTAACTCAAGTACCGATGGTAGACCCTTTCAATTCCCTCCCCCCTTCTTTTTTCCTCAGCAGGGATCGGAATAGCAAGACCCCAAGGACCAGCCAAATATCAATATCGGAGTTAGTTCTGGCGACCTCAACAATACTCCATACCACTATAGGAGAGAACCTGACAGTGAACCTTTCAAGTCATGTAGCCTCAACCTCTCAGGTACACATGCAGACTCGTGCTTCCCCCTCCCTTGAATGCTTAGTCCCAAACGAGGATGTAATTCCAAAAATTCAGGAGGTATAAGAAACATTAGAGTGATGAGAGAAACAAGAATAGGAATTTGGGTATTAAAAGAGGTAAAAATAATGTTATTCAAAGAAAAATTTGCAAAAACGTACATCCTTATTTGTCCTCTGAATTTAAGGAAAACCTAGATTGATATAAGAACTTATCGAAACCCAGAGATAGGGAACTACATAGTAGTTATGAACCCAATTTTGATGAATGGAAACCCATCAAACTTAGGGACAATACCAATGATAACCCCACCAATCCTAAACAAATCAATGAATATAATAGTATGAAACTGTAGGAGAGGTAATGGTCCAGACTTCAGAAGGAACTTTAGGTCTTTAATTGATTGTCATAGATCCCCTCTTGTGGCTTTGGTTGATATAAAAATGTAAAACCACCAGGAATTAGTGGATGATTTTCCTTTCACCAAAATGATACAAATTCCTGCCGTGGAAAATTCTGTTGGTCTTGTAATCCTTTTGGAATGATGTTATGATTGAAGTGGATGACATTGCGACATCTGGGCAGGAAATACATGCAATGGTAAAGGTATGCTCTACTAATGAATTTTGCTTATTTAGTTGTGTATATGCTAGTACATGCAGGTATCTTCGCAAAATTATGTGGGAGAACCTAAAAAAAGATAATTTTAAAGGAAAATTGATAGTAGGAGGAGATTTTAACGAACTTATAAGATCCTCTGAAAAGGTGGGAGGGTGGGGGGAGGGGGTAGACCCCTAAATAAAGCTCGTACAAATAAGTTCTGGGATATGGTAAATTACTGTGAACTGATAGAGTTGAGCTTCAAGGGTGGTAAATACACGTGGTAGAATAAATTATTTAAAAATAGATCTAAGCTCATTTATGAACGGCTTGACCCTTTTTTTTTGCAAATAATGACTGGTTGCATAATTTTTCTGATGCGCAGGTACATCACCTCCCGCACATGCACTCGGATCATTGCCTGTTACTCTTACACCTATTTTCAAGTACTTCAAAAAGACACAATAAATTATTTTGCTTCGAATCCATGTGGACTACTCACCCAGCCCTTCTAGGAATTATTCAAGGAAGCTGGGGTGATAATAAAAATATCCTTGAAGCCATCCCGATCTTTACAAATAGGGTTATCCAATGGAATATTTCTAAGTTTGGTAATATTTTCCAAAAAAAAGGCTACTACGATGTATTGAGAGAACACAGAAATCCCCAAACTACAACTTTAGTTCCTTCTTAGCTAAACTAGAATTAGGGATTATAGGAGACTATAACTAGTTCTTCGGCTAGAAGAATTATGAAAATTAAAGTCTAGGGTAAATTGGCTAAATCAAGGAGATTCAAACACTCATTTTTTCCATACAACCACACTCAATAGACGAAGACGTAATAAAATAATTACTCTACAAAGCCACGATTGGAAATGGATATACGATCTTCAAGGTATAATAGGCATAATACACGAGTACTTTAGTAAGCTCCACATCCCAGGATGCTTCAAACATTTATGCACCTAGCCACAATAAAGTGTTAGAATCATTCGATCTTCAATCACTAGGGGATACTCCTACTGAACAAGAGATCCTTTTGGTTGTAAACTTCTTCTAACCTTATAAAGCTCCCAGGCATAATGGACTTTACTCTTTATTCTACCAAAAATATTGGAACATCATAGGAAAATCCATTATCTCTCTATTTGTACAATCTTTTAGAGATGAACATATTCCAAAAGACATAACACTATCCATGTATGCCTTATTCCAAAAATAAAGAGTGAAAACACCCTTAAAGACTATAGGCCCATTAGCCTTTGTAATACCAGCTATAAAATAATCACCAAAATCATCTCGAATAGATCAAAACCCCTTATGAATGAACTAATTGGACCATGCCAGTTTAGTTTTCTAAAAAAAATAGACATGCCACGGATAACGACATAGTTTTCCAAGAATTTATCTCACACTTTCAAAATATGAAAGGGAAAAATGCAAACATGCTTCTCAAAATTGACTTAGAAAAGACCTTCGATAAAATAGAATAATCATTCATAAGAAGAACACTGTATACTTTGGGTTCCATCAGAACATAATTAATCTAATTATGTCCTGTATAACCACAAGTAGTATTTCCATCCTTGTGAATGGAGATCATACGGACTACACCGAACCATCTAGAGGAATAAGGCAAGGTGACCCCATGTCTCCCGACATATTCATACTATGTATGGAGATGCTCTCTAAAAAATTGAAACAAAAGTCCAATAAAAAAAGTGAAGACCTATAAAAATCTCTAAGAAGGGCCCAGCTCCATCAAACTATTCATTGCGGATGATCTCATCCTCATGAGTAGAGCGGATAAACAACACTGTGACAACCTTAAGGTGGTCCTTGAGGAATTTTTCCACGAATTTGGGTAGACCATAAATTATGCAAAATTCAAACAAATTTGTTCAAAAAATTGCAAGCACGACTTGAAAACTGTTCTATCCAATGGTCTGGGCATTAAATGGGGGATATCTTTTGGAAGATATCTAAATTTTCCTACCTTTCACAAATAACCAGTGATAAAGGACAACCAGTTCATCATAGATATCATCCAGCAAAAGCTCTCAGGGTGGAAAATAAAGTTTCTAAACATTGTGGGCAGGACAATTCTAGCAAAAGCTTGTTCTAACAATATACCCACCCAAGTGATGCAATTCATACACCTGCCCACTGAAATTACAAAAAAAAAGTTAACCAAATCTAGAAAAATTTTATTTGGGGAACAACAAGTGTAAAAAGGATGATGCAAATGGTGAACTGGAAGACCTTAATAAATAATAAAAAAGTAGGAGGTTTAGGCGCCCAACAAAAATAAAAATAAGTCCCCTAAATCATTGTGGACTTCACTGTTAATTAATAAATACTATGGACTTCTTTCTACTCTAATTCCATCTAGTTCAATAAGTAGCCAAACCTGGAAAAACCTTAACATGTGTTGGAATGTATTCAAGGAAGGATGAAAGTGGTCTATTGGAGATGGATCCAAAATCTCTCTAAGGTATGATAGATGGATTGTCAATAACAGGACATTGAGAGAGCAAATCTATGGAACTCTTACAAAAAATGAGGCTAACATGAAGGTTAAATATGTTAATACAAATATCGGTACCTAGTGTCTTGTACATTTATCGGTTTACCTACCAATTAGTATCAACATCTTGATAGAAGGAACCTATGTTCCACTTGTTAAGGGGTTACATGATAAAGCCTCATGGGACCATCACTCAAATGGTACGTTAACTACTAGCTCTTTATACCTTTTTCTTAAAGACAAAGGTAACCATGGATACCATCATCCAAACGACTTCAATTGGATATGAAAACTACATTGTCCAAAATAACATGAAGTAATTCTTATGGTTGTGAAAACATGCAAGACTCCCAACCTGTAATTACCTACACTCATAGGAATTAACATAGAAAGATTATGTCATATATGTAAAACACCTGAAATCATAGAGCATATCTTTATTAATTGCATCAATGTTTGACACCATTGGAAAGCGTTAGGAATTATTCACGATATAAATAGACTTAGCAATCAACAAAGTTCAAATGTGTTAGATCTCATGCGAAACATTAGTCTAGTCACAAAAAAAAACTACAATGAAAGAGGCCTTTCTTTTCTACTTGTGGAACATATGATTAGTGCGAAATAACAACTACCATAATAAAAGAAAGGATACTAATCAATACCAAGTTACCTTACATACATGCATGGAGTTAATTAGTTTAACTACAAAAAGTATCAATTCAGCTAAACAAAAGGGAGTTCTTGTTCGCTGGGAACCTCCAACCACATGGTTCAAGAACACTAATGGATCATCCCTTGGGAGATCAACTAAAGAAGGCATAAGAGGAGCAATTAGAGATAAGGACGGTAACTAGGTTGTGGGCTTCATGGGAAGCATATATGACACTTCTAATGTTATGGCCGAATTGCATGATTTACTGAATGGGTTAAAGTTAGCAAAAACTCACAACCTAACACCTATCGAAGTTAATATTGATTATCAGGAACTCATCTTTTTTCTAATCAATGACCATCTCACTTACTCAAATATATTGTCTGATTGCAAGGCCCTTCTCCTCCAGCTGGGGAACCCGGTGGGGCGCCATAGGTTTCGTGAAGAAAATCAAGTGGCAAACATCCTAGTGAAGGAGGGCTATAAGTTGATGGAAATTAATTCTCGTATTTCTTGGATAGTTCCTCTCTTTTTTGCTTCTCAGAAATTGGAAGCAGACAGAGCAAAAAATTATTTTTAGACAAAAAAGGCCAACCTTTAGTTCGGATAGTTGAAATAGCTACTAATAATCCCCCCCTCCTTCCCAAACACTACTAGCAGTTGCGACACTCTGCCACCTACCTGTATTAATGGAAAATGGATCACTAATTAATATAATAAAAGAAATAAATAACAATATATATCATGACAAATTCACGATTTCCTTATGTTGAAATTCCTAACTTTGATATGCCAAATAACTTATACTGAATTAGGCAATTTCGATGAGTTGCATACAATGATTGATTTCAAAACCAAGTCATGAATTAAGTAGCATTGACCACAAAAATGAAATCTTCTCACTTTTCCTTTTCTTTAATTTCCTCTTGTTGCTTCTTTGTTTTCCTTCCTTGAAATTATTCTTTGAAAAGTGAAATCGGTAAGAAACAATGACAGCTTATTCTAGTCTTCAACTAGTAACCTCATTACTTTTTTATTTAAACAAGAAATAACCTTTGTATTACTATTCCTTATATAATTAATACCTACATAACTATTTCCTGCGTTATAATTATTTTACAAGTTGTCTTCGAACTAAGCGACCAATGTATTGTATTAATCGCATAGTATTAATGTCGCGAAGGGGCGTTATTAATTAAGGATGATTGTTATAGAAAGATTTATGACTAATATTTTTCATTCTTTATTCATGTTTTTCCTCATGGGTGAAAATTATTTACACCCCCAATTTTACTTTAAAAATCAAACTCCCCCCTCAACTTTGAAAAGTAGTCAATCTTCCCCTTTTTTTCCTAATTGACTTTTCTAGACATCTATTCTACCCTTACATTATCAATATTTATCTTCTTTTTTTACTTCTTTAAAATTATGATATATTTAATTTTCAATATATATATATCATAATTTTAAAAAAGTAAAAAAAGAAGATAAAGATTGATAATGTAAGGGTAGAATAGACGTCTAGAAAAGTCAATTGTTCTGTAATGAAACAAATAAACAAAATAAAAAATAACTTTATTAATATTAAATATAACATGATAACCCTTATAAACATATTTTGATGATTTGTACAGATCCCTCTCCCTTTTTAAGTTAATAAATTGCGCCCATCTAGGCCCTCTTTTTAAAAAAAACATATTTTGATGGAAGTAATACAAAAATAATTAGTAAAATAAAGATATATTTCATAAAAAAATCTTAAAAGGTTATTTATTTACAGTCAAATCTCTCTATAACAGCCATTCATTATAACATCATTTCACAATAACGGCCTGATTTTCTCCAGAACTGATTTTTCATGTTATATTTTACTTCTCTATAATAGCATTCTATCTATAACAATAATGATATTCAATATAGAAATACTGTAATGATCGGGTCCATCATTATGGGTAAACTATTCGTGCCAATTTTTAGAGTTAAAAAACTCCTGATTTGGGAGTTTGAAATTCTGGGCTAGGCTAGTCTCGGCCAGTTTTTGAGCGAGGTATGGTCTAGGGAAATACGAGTAAGGATCGGGTTGATGTCTTGATTCGAGCTAGTTTTCCTTGTAGCTAACATATAAAGGAGTCCATGGGACTTTTCGGAATCAAATTCGGGTAAGTAGAACTCTCAAAATCGAGGTTGACATGAAGGGGTTGTTCCAGGATGTCAGAAAAGTAAGTGTGTTGTAAAATGGACTAGTTTTGGAGATTTTACGACTTTCTGTCCCGTGTCAACCTCTGTAGCGGTTGACACTCTGCCATAGCGACCTCCGCTGTAGCGGAGAAATTACTGCTACAGCAGAAGTCAACGTCGATCAGCCTCTGCCATAATGGACGACTCCGCTATGGCAGTACCGCTATAGTGGAGCGGACCTCTATAGCAGAGAGTGATGGGATATAATGCAAAAACTTTCTCAAAATAGTTCAGTTTTTCTGCAACTCGTTTTGGGAGAAGAAGGGGGCGATTTTGGGCAATTTCTACCAATTTTCCATCGTTTTTCATCCTATAGGTAAAGATTTTATTCCCCAAACTCCATGGTATCTTTCCTATGCTATAGAATTGCTACGGGTAGACTTGGGGAAAGGTTTGGGATAACATAGGATTGTAGAATTCGAGGAAAAAGGGGATTCTAGGGTGCTAGAGTTCTTGGGTCTTGATACTTGATAATGGGTAATGATAATTTAGCCATAATTCTCTAAGGGAATCCGTAAAAATTATGAATTTAGGTGAATTAATTGTGGAAAAGCTCGAAAATGGGTGGAATGATCATGATTGGCCTGGGGTTTGGGATTTTTCATAATCAGGATAATTTATAGGCCATAAGTATTAATATTTGATTACTGTGTATTGTTTCTATACCAAGAACAAGAACGGGATCCTGAAAGGGGAAAAACTCCGGCACTGTAGAATTTTCTTATTTGAGGTAGGTGATGGTTATTGATTCCTGTATGCATTGTGTGTTGATGTACTCATGTCTAAGTAATTGTGTAGTATGCATTGATTAGGAAATGATTAAGAATGTCCAAAATCATGTTTTCAGTCTTGTGAAATTAACTAGGTGTGTTGCTTGTTGGGTTACAAGTGTGATTGTTCATTGTTTGTGACTGTGGATTTGTGTGACATTCGATTGGCTCGGGTACCATGCCTGGTATGGAATATACTAACGGTTGGCTCGGGTACCACGCCTAGTATGGGATAATACTAATGGTTGGCTCGGGTACCACGCCTGGTATGGGTTTACTTTATTGTGTTATTGCATCTTTATTTAATGGTTCCCTGAGTGGACCGGGTTGTGCTTATGAGTTGTGATTGTGTATTTTGGTCCTTGAGAGGCTAGGTTGTTACATTTCTTATGAGTTTGGTCTTGGTGTAGACCGAGTTATATGCCTGACACTTAGGTGCTGTCTAGAGGGGATCCAGGGTGGGTTCGGGATATGTAACAAGGTATATTTGTTATTATTGTGGATTGATGATCATAACTGTGAAGTGGTTTACATGTGGGACAAGTTAGGTAGAGACTTGTAGTCTAGGAATACCTGTTGACTTGCCTATGTGTATTTGTAGTCTTACTTGATTTCTGTACTGCTCATACACTGTTTATTTAGAACTGGCTGTTGATCCTACCAGTAAACGATGGTTGTGTACTGATATTGTACTTTCTTGTCTTTTTGTGAGTACAAGAAATCTTCCGGCGGTTGACGCACGACCTCACTTGTAGGCCTGACACTTTGAGATATCAAGGGTGAGCTGTTTGACCAAGCTGCCTTGATTTCCATCTATTGAGTTGTAGCCCATTTATTTTGGGCTTAGACTATTTTTATTTTATTGGGGTTGCATGCCCGTACTCTAGTATTTTGTAGATGTTTGGTACGATGATTTTCAGATTCTAGGGTGGGATTTTTTGCGGGTTACATTTATTTCTATAGAGTTGATTTTAGCATGATTGATTGCTAGTTTACATTTCTGCACACTGGTTTTAAGCTGTTAGGCTAGGCTAACAGTTGGACTCTATTGGTTCGCTCATCCGGGGGTTGGGTGGGTGCCACTCACGATGGTCTGGGTCATTTCAAAGATTGTATTAGAGCCCTAGGTTCGTTGATCTCTTCGTACCAAAATAGGTCTAGTAGAGTCTTGCAAAATGGTGCAGAGACGTCTGTACTTTTCTTCGAGAGGCTATAGGACTTTAGGAAACTATTTCTTCTTTCTTCCATCGTGCTATAACTTGATTCAATTGGTATCTGGTGATACAAATTTGTATTTGACTCTTTCACTCTTTTGTCCGCAGATGGTTAACACAAGGAACAACGAAGCTAGACTGGCAGTCCCAGTAGCGGGCTCGGCTATCCATGGTAGAGGCAGGGTAAGGAGCAGAGGACGAGGAAGAGCCACACCCACTAGGGGTGGGGATCAAGCTATTGTAGGAGCGCGAGAGGCAACCCCTCCCCTACCTCAGGAACAGGTTGTCGAAGATATAGAAGTTGTTGTGGAGGATGAAGGGGCACGGGCGGAGGTAGAGGTGGCACCGACTGGAGGTGCAGGCCTTCCCACTATGAAGCCCGAAGCATTTCTGCAGGCTTGGAATTTCTTGAGTGGTTTGGTTTGGGCTGGATCCATATCCGTGGGCATTGCAAACCAGGCTCTGGTCACTCAACCAGTAGATCTTACGGCTCCTAGGATGGATGCAACTTAAGACACAGGTGACTTCTTCAGGCCAATGCTAGGCCCAGTGATGACAGGAAATGAACATAAGATGCTGACCAAGTTTCTCAAGCTGAAACCTCCTACATTTCAGGTTTCGGACAGGGAAGATGCGTATGAGTTCATACTGGATTGTTATGAAAGGCTACACAAGCAGGGCATTGTGCAATAGTATGGGGTTGAGTTCGTCATATTTCAGCTGCAGGGTGATTCCAAGCAGTTATGGAGATCTCATGTGGAGTGTCAGTCGTTTGTTTTACCTCCACTGACTTGGGATCAGTTCCACTCTCTTTTCTTAGAGAAGTACGTACCCCATACTTTGAGGGACCAAAAAAAGGATGAATTCTTGAATTTGGAGCAGGGTAGCATGTCAGTCTCTGCTTATGAGGCAATGTTTCATGCCTTATCTTATTTTGCTACGCAATTGTTGGGTTACGAGGAGAAGCGGGTTCTGTTGTTTATTAAGGGTTTGAATACTGAGCTTCAGGTATTGTCTGTGTACATGACTTCTTTAGGGAAAGGCTTCAATGAAATGGCAGATTATGTGAAGAAACTTGAGGGAGTCAGACAGGCGGGGCAGGCTAAGGTGTTAGCCAAGAAGCCCCAGAATGAGGGAAATTATGGTGGTTCGTACTCTAGAGGTCAGAATCAGCAAGTATACTCAGCCCGTCTTATTCAGTCATCTCTGCCAGCTGCTACAGGTGGTCGTCCAGGAGCTAATCAATAGTTTTCAGCTTCTAAGGTCCAGTGAGCTTCTTATTCATCTGCTAGCAAGCCTACACTAAACCGCGGTTGTTTCCATTATGGTGATCTGGGCCACTATAAGAGAGAGTTCCCTCACAGGCAGACTGGTAATCAGGTTCAGTAGCAGCCCAAGGCTGTGGTCCTGGCAGGTAGAGGTGGTCATGCTAGAGGTCATCCGCAGGGTGGGCAAGGTAACTTTTAGGAAGGCCGGGGAGATAGAGAAAATGACAGCATAGGCAGGGGTGCAGCGTAGCCAGCTAAAGAGGTTGCCCAAATTGATGACTGGGCTCACTGTTACGCATATCCAGGGAGGATCGAGGCTGAGGTATCAGATGCGATAATCACACGTACCATTCTCGTCTGTGATAAAATAGCTTCGGTATTATTCGACCCAGGCTCCACATATTCTTATGTGTCTGTGAGTTTTGCATTGGGTTTGGACTTGATATATGATATTCTTGATTCCCCTAACCATGTTTCTACCCCGATTGGAGAGTCAGTTATTGTGACTCATGTTTATCATAATTGTTCGGTTGATTTTATGGGGTGACATACTTGGGTAGATTTAGTAATTCTGGATATGGTTGACTTTGACATTATTTTGGGCATATTCTTATGTGTCTGTGAGTTTTGCATTGGGTTTGGACTTGATATATGATATTCTTGATTCCCCTAACCATGTTTCTACCCCGGTTGGAGAGTCAGTTATTGTGACTCATGTTTATCATAATTGTTCGGTTGATTTTATTGGGTGACATACTTGGGTAGATTTAGTAATTCTGGATATGGTTGACTTTGACATTATTTTGGGCATGACCTGGTTATCCTTGTATTGTGCTGTGTTGAATTGTAACACCAAGATTGTGGCTCTAGAGATTCCGGGTAAGGATAGGCTAGAGTGGAAAGATGTGTAGTTCGGGCTAAGAAGCTAGTGGGGAGAGGGTGTTTAGCCTTTTTGGCTCATCTTTGGGATGATAGAGTGGAGTCCCCCTCTATTGAATCAGTTTCAGTTTCAGAGTTTCGAGAGGTATTCCTAGCATATTTTCCTGGCATGCCTCCGGATAAGGATATTGACTTTTGTATTGACTTGAAGCCGGGCACTCGTCCTATTTCCATTGCTCCGTATTGTATGGCTCTAGCAGAGTTAAGGGAACTTAAGACTCAGCTTTAGGAACTCCTATATAAGGGATTTATCCATCCCAGTGCTTTGCCTTGGGGTGCTCCGGTATTGTTTGTAAAGAAGAAGGATGGTAGTATACGGATGTACATAGATTACAGGCAGTTGAACAAGGTTACCATCTGGAATAAGTACCCTCTACCCCATATTGATGATCTATTTGACAAGGTACAGGGTGCATCGGTGTTTTTGAAAATTGACTTAAGGTCAGGGTACCATCAGTTGAAAATTTATCCCGAGGATGTCCCTAAGACTACTTTCTGGACTTGGTACGGGCATTACGAGTTCTTGGTGATGTCATTTGGTTTGACCAATGCACCGGCGGCATTCATGAGTTTAATGAATGGGGTGCTTAAATCTTACTTGGATTCATTTATCATCATTTTTATCGATGATATTTTGATCTACTCCAAGAGTAGGGAGGAGCATGCTAAACATCTCCGTATAGTGTTGGACATTTTGACGTATCAAAAGCTTTATGCGAAGTTCACCAAGTGTGAGTTATAGTTGACTACGGTAGCATTCTTGGGGCATGTAGTGTCAGAAAAGAGGGTGATGGTAGATCCCCAGAAGATAGAGGCAGTCAAGAGTTGGGCCCGGCCTAGCTCTGTGACCGAGGTGAGGAGTTTTGTTGGGCTTGCAGGTTATTACCGGAGGTTTGTTAAGGATTTTGCCTCCATTGCTATTCACTTGACAAGGTTGACACAGAAAGATGTGCCATTTGTGTGGTCCAACAAGTGCGATGAGAGCTTCCAAAAGCTCAAGACACTTCTGACCACGACTCCTATTTTGTCCTTGCCAGTTGAAGGTAAAGACTTTATTATTTACTGTGATGCTTCACATTCTTGTTTGGATGTTGTGTTGATGCAAGATAGGAATGTGATAGCCTATGCTTCTAGGCAGTTGAAGGTGCATGAGAGAAACTACCCGAATCACGATTTAGAGTTGGCAGCGGTAGTCTTTGTACTCAATATTTGGAGACACTATCTTTATGGTGTCAAGTGTGAGGTGTTCACTGATCATCGAAGTCTGCAGCATGCTTTCACTCAGAAGGACTTGAATCTGAGGCAGAGAAGGTGGATGGAGTTGTTGAAGGATTATGATGTGACTATTCAGTACAATTCGGGTAATGCTAATGTGGTGGCAGACGCATTAAGCTGGAAGATAGTTAGCATGGGCAGTTTGGCTTGTTTGGGGGTGTCCAAACAACCACTAGCAAGGGAAATTTAGGCATTGGAGGCCAAGTTTATGCACTTGGGTATTTCAGAATAAGTTAGGGTCTTGGCAAGTAGTGAGGTCAAATCCATATTCATGGAGGAGATAAAGGGCAAACAGTTTCAGGATTCGCAGTTGAGCAGGCTTCGGAGCAAGGAAATATCCAAAGAGTCTGAGGATTCCACATTGGACTTTGGCAGTGTATTAAATTTTAGAAGAAGGATATGTGTTCCTCGGGTTGATGACATGATTCAGAAGGTGTTGGCAGAGGCTCATGGTTTACGATATTCAATTTATCCGGGTGTAACCAAGATGTACAGGAATTTGAGGCAACTTTATTGGTGGCCTGGGATAAAGAGAGACATAGCTGATTTTGTGTCCAAGTGTCAGAATTTTCAGCAGGTAAAGTATGAGCACCAGAGACCTGCAAGACTACTTCAAAGGATGCCCATTCCAGAGTGGAAGTGGGAGAGAATAGCCATAGATTTTGTGGTGGGTTTCCCCAAGACTTTGGGGAAGTATGACTCTATTTGGGTCATTGTGGACAGGCTGACCAAGTCATCTCACTTCATCCCGGTCAGGGTGGATTACAATTCACAACAATTGGCTAAGATCTATGTAAAGTATATTGTAAGATTGCATGGGGTACCACTGTCCATTATCTCAGACAGGGAGACACAGTTTACTTCCAAGTTTTGGGGTAAGTTGCATAAGGAGTTGGGCACTCAACCCACCTTTAGTACAACCTTCCATCCTCAGACTGATGGTCAGTCAGAGAGGACGATTCAGGTATTGGAGGACATGCTGAGAGCATGCGTGATTGACTTCGGGGGTCATTGGGACCAGTTTCTACCATTGTGTGAGTTCTCATACAACAATAGCTACCACTCCGTTATCCATATGGCACCATTCAAGGCTCTGTATGGGAGGAGTTGTAGGTCACCGATTGGGTGGTTTGAGGAAGGTGATGTAAAGCCTTTGGGCATAGACTTGGTAAGGAAATCGCAAGAAAAGGTAAGAGGTATTCAGACCAAGTTACTAGCTACCCAAAGCAGGTAGGAGGAATATGCGTATCGGAAGGTCCAGGACATGGAATTTCAAGTTGGTGAACAGGTATTATTGAAAGTGTCACCAATAAAGGGAGTTATTGATTTCGATAAGAAGGGCAAGCTCAGCCCTTGGTTCATCGGACCATTCGAAGTTTTTGAGATCGTAGGGCCCGCCGCTTATAGATTGGAACTGCCACCCAGTCTATCGAGTGTCTATCCGGTGTTTCATGTATCCATGCTAAAGTGATAACATGGGCATGGGGACTACATCATCAAGTGGGATGAGGTGCTACTTTATAAGGATCTTCGCTATGAAGAGGAACTAGTTTTGATTCTTGATCGGGATGTCTGAAAATTGAGGACAAAGGTGATCAGTATGGTAAAGGTTCAATTGAAGCATAGTACGGTTGAGTATTCCACTTGGGAATATGAGAGGGACATGCGGGACAAGTACCCTCACTTGTTTGAGGATACATGTTCTACTTTTCCTTTCTTTATCTTTCCGTATTTTTGAGTTTGATCATTCGGGGATGAACGATGGGTAAATTAGTATCTATTGTAACTACCAGGTCTGTGATTACACGTAAGCCATTCGTGCCAATTTTTAGAGTTAGAAAACTCTAAGTTTGGGAGTTTAAAATTCTGGGCTAGGCTAGTCTTGACCAATTTTGGAGCGAGATATGGTCTAGGGAAATTCGGGTAAGGATTGGGTTTGATGTCTTGATTCGAGCTAGTTTTATTCATAGCTAACACACAAAGGAGTCTGGGAGACCTTTCAAAATCAAATTCGGGTAAGTAGAACTCTCGGAATTGAGGTTGACGTGAAGGGGCTATTCCGGGACATTGGGAAAATAAGTGTGTTGTAAAATGGACTAGTTTTGAAGATTTTATGACTTTCTGTCTCGTGTCAACCGCTATAGTGGTTGACACTCCGCTATAGCGACCTCCATTGTAGCGGAGAAATTACCACTACAGCGGAAGTCAACGTCGGTCAGCCTCCGCTATAGTGGACGACTCCACTACAGTGGTACCGCTATAGCAGAGCGTGATGGGATTTAATGCAGAAACTTCCCCAAAATAGTTCAATTTTTTTGCAACTCGTTTTGGGAGAAGAAGAGGGCAATTTTGGGCGATTTCTACCGGTTTTCCATCATTTTTCATCCTAAAGGTAAGGATTCTACTCTCCAAATTCTGTGGTATCTTTCCTATGCTATAGAATTGCTAGGGGTGGACTTGGGGAAAGATTTGGGATAGCCTAGGATTGTACAATCTAGGGAAAAAAGGGATTCTAGGGTGCTAGAGTTCTTGGGTCTTAATTCTTGATAATGGGTAATGATCATTTAGCCATAATTCTCTAAGGGAATCCATAAAAATGATGAATTTAGGTGAATTAATAGTGGAAAAGCCCGGGAATAGGTGGAATGATCATGTTTGGCCTAGGGTTTGGGATTTTTTATAATACGGATAATTTGTAGGCCATAAGTATTGATTTTTGGTTACTGTGTATTATTTCTAGATCAAGAACAAGCAAGGTATCCTGAAAAGGGAAAAGCTCCGGCACTGTAGAGTTGCTTATTAGAGGTAGGTGATGCTTATTGATTCATGTATGCATTGTGTGTTTGTGTACTCATGTCTAAGTAATTGTGTGGTATGCATTACTTAGGAATGATTAAGAATGTCAAAAATCATGTTTCAATCTTGTGAAATGAACTAGGTGTGTTGCTTGTTGGGTTACAAGTGTGATTGTTCATTATTTGTGACTGTGGATTTGTGTGATATTTTATTGGCTCGGGTACCATGCCTGGTACAAATACACTAACGGTTGGCTTGGGTACCACACTTGGTACAAGATATACTAACAGTTGGCTCGGGTACCACGCCTGCTATGGGATAATTCTAATGGTTGGCTCGGGTACCATGCCTGGTATGGGTTTACTTTATTGTGTTATTGCATCTTTATTTAATAGTTCCCTGAGTGGACCGGGTTGTGCTTATGAATTGTGGTTGTGTATTTTGGTCTTTGAGAGGCTAGGTTGTTACATCGCTTATGAGTTTGGTCTTGGTGTAGACCGGGTAATATGTATGACACTTAGGTGCTGTCTAGAGGGAATCCAGGGTGGGTTTGAGATATGTAACAAGGTATATTTTTTATTGTTGTGGATTGTTGATCATAACTGTGAACTGGTTTACATGTGGGACAAGTTAGGTAGAGACTTGTGGTCTAGGAATACCTGTTGACTTGCCTATGTTTTTCTGTACTCTTACTTGATTTTTGTATTGCTGATACATTATTTATTTGGAACTGGCTGATGATCTTACCAGTACATGGTGGTTATGTACTGATACTGCACTTGCTTGTCTTTTTGTGAGTACATAAAATCTTCCGGCGGTTGACGCACGACCTCACTTGTAGGCCTGACACTTCGAGATATCAAGGGTGAGTTGTTCGACCAAGCTTCCTTGATTTCCATCTATTGAGTTGTAGCTCATTTGTTTTGGGCTTAGACTATTTTTATTTTTTGGGGTTGCATCCTCGTACTCTAGTATTTGGTAGATGTTTGGTACGATGATTTTCAGATTCTAGAGTGGGATTTTCCGCAGGTTACATTTATTCATATAGAGTTGATTTTAGCATGATTGATTGCTAGTTTATATTTCTGCACACTGGTTTTAAGCTGTTAGGCTAGGCTAAGAGTTGGACTCTATTGGTTCGCTCATCCGGGGGTCGGGTGGGTGCCACTCATGATGATCTGGGTCGTGACAAATACACTCTTTGTAAAAATACTCTTCTGTACAATCATACTCAAATATTGTGTAAGAAATATATTATGTATAAAATAAATTTTAAAATATTGATGGTGATCATCATTAATGTCATACACATAGCAAATTTCAATTATGAACATCTAAAAGAAAAAAAAATTTAAATGGTGTCCATCAATTATGTCATAACTTCATAAGAAAAGACTACTGATGTTTGTCTTTTTACATTCATGCCTTACTTATGATATTTTCATAATTCATAAAACAGTAGTGCTATTTGGCACAACTCACTTTGGCATAACTTGACATAACTCGTGTAAAAAGTCTAAATAGCCCCTCAAGTAAAGTTGGCTCCAAACTGCCTACTTTTTCACCAACTTTTCCCTCTACTTCTAAAACCACTTTGCTTGTATATTTGTTTACCATCACCTTTTACCTTTTGGATTTTTCACCTTTATAATTTTAGATCTACAAAAATTCTCTAATAATCTTTGAAAAAAATTTGAATCCAAACAATCTCAATATCCGTATAAGGGATACCTTGAATGATGTATATGGAATTGAAAGTAGTAATAGTTTGATCGCTAATGCAAATCAACATGACGTAGATTCAGATGGTGCTTATGGTGGTAGTAGTTCAGATTCATATTTGGACAATGATGATGAATGTATTACAAATGTGGTAGCTCAATTAGGGGATGAGCAAAATATGCCTGATCAGGTGGAGGTAGTTGAAGATTTAAATAATCCGGATTCAGATGAATATGAATATGAGGACCAAGGGGTAGAAGAAGATGGAGATGCAATAGATGAGGAGACCTTTAGTGACGAACAATATTTACATGGTCCTACTGAAGGTATGAATTTTAGAAGTCTTGAATTTGTTTTTACTTTGTATAAAGAACACGACAGATTGAAAGGTTTTGGGGTGGTTAAAAAAACATCCAAAAAAAAGGGTAGTGATTCCGTTAGGTATGTGACCTATGCTTGTGAAAAGAGTAGAACATCAAAATCAAGGAATCAGACTAAAAGGATTGACTGCAAAGAAAAAATAAATTGTATCTTGATGCACAATGATTCCTGGATGATTTCTAAAGTGATTAATGTTCACAATCATGAATTGATGTAATGACTCTTCCGGTAATTTTTGCATTTACACTTTTTTTTGTACTGTTAGAGCTTGCCTGTAGCGGCCCCAAGTCATTTATGGCTTGCTGAGACCGGTGGTTCGGTGCTCTGACCGTTCGTTTGGTCGTTATGGCCGTTTCTCTGTTTTAGAACTGAGTCTTAGGAGTTGAGTTAGCAAAATCATGCGATAGTGTCTTGAGATCGTATGACTTAAACCTTCATCCCGTATTGAAGGCTTGCGAGCCTAAATTTGAGTATTTTATTAACATCGCGCGTATTTGGAAATATTTAATTTGAAAGTTGAATTTGGTAAAAAGTTTTACTTTTCTAAAAATGTTTTAAATATTTAAGAAAAAAATACTTTTGTTATGATATACTTGTGTATGTATTTATTTTATAAGAATTTTATAAATTATTAATATTTTAATGGAGATAGTAAGCTTAGTTATGTTGAAAATAATTATTATAATATAGTAAGTTTTATGTGAATGATTTTTTATTAATTATGATATATTCAAAAAGTTATATATATTTTACCATGAACCTATGCAGTACCCGAGTTTGTACAAAATAAGATAAAAATATTTTGGATGTTGCCACCTCCACTCCACGTGGGAGTGTGGGAGGTGGACAACATGTTTTCCATCCATTAGGGGCTGCCACCTATCCCATCGTTTAATGTAAACTAGGATTTGCAAAGAATAGCAATATTCCACTATTATCTTTATATATACATGCTTCTGCCAAGATTTTTTAGAAATTAATTTTGAAGATGATATACACTTTCTTTATAAGCTTTACATATATGCTAGGTATCTTCTCATCTTGAATGTTTGCTGCCTCTCTCAAAATTTTTGCACGTCAACTATATGCATGTTAATGAATATTTTATGGGAAAATTACTTTGATGTAACATTCGATCACTAAAACAATACCAATTATCTATTTCAAGTTATTCAAGCCCGAATTCAAGTTTGATTTCATTTCAGAGCTTCTTGGAGCAGTTCGATCTTGAACATCATCATTCTAGCAGCTTGTCATCGGATGACAGGTAGGTTACAGTCTAACTCCTCTAGACTTTGCATATATACTATAAAATTGTATTAATGGTCATCCTTAGGTTGGGCTTATTAGCATGGAACCACAGACCTTGACCGCTTCTTCATGTTCAATTCATTTCTTTCCTCCGATGTTTGTAGTGTTTGTTATAGATGATATTATTATCCTTGTGGTCCTGTGTGGCCTTGTATTGACTCTAGAACATAGATGGTGGGTTATTAGGAATGTTCGTGAGTCCTGGACATCGTTATTACTGTTATAGAGCTGGCTATCTATGCTGTAGAATGATTAGAGCCTATGCAGGGCCGATAGGTTATTGTGGGCCGTGGGCCACTATTGTGATTCTGTACACCATTTATCATGCATATAGAGGGTTTCTGCATAATTTTACTATGGTTTTCACTTCGGGCTTTCTATTGAATGATTTCTAAAACCTACATGGCTGTGGGGCCCATTTTTGGTAAAAATGATTGCAAAGACATTTAGTACTATTTTAACGGATCTTCTTGGGGTAAGAGAAAATAAAAAGGATATTTTATCACTATTTCTACTAATACTAGGCTCGTCGGGGCCGAGGGCTAGACTTATTTTACTACAACTTCTGAGATAATACTAGGCTCGGTGGGGCCGTGCACTAGAACTATTTGATTTACTGATTTAGACTCGGATACCCTTCGGGCAGCCTTACTTGGCGATTTTTGAGATTGCGGGACATCTAGTATGTTGGTCAGGGGCCTCCATGGACCTCACCTTTCCAGACCATGGGCTACGTGCTGGAAGTGCCGGAGGGAGGGTATGAGGTGCAATAGGGGTATACAGGTACGACCTTTCATGGATCCTATCTTCTGGGCCATATAGGACGCCGGAAGTGGGTAGCATATGTTACTATTATTATACCTAGTTCATCGCATTATCATATTGTTTGAGGTTCCATCCTTATTTGCTATTTGCTGAGTGTATGCTCTAGTAGTATGGGATGTCGGAGGGTTTGTCTTCACTTGCTTGTGTTCCTCGGGTGTATGGGCACCCATGGGACTATAGGTAGGCTTATTGTTATTAACTCGTAATATTATCCCTATTATGGTTACTCGACATTGGATTTGATAAGGTTGTACTTTGGCTTCCAGTTGGTATATCTTGATTGAGATTAGTATGCTTATTTGGATGATAGTATTCTGTATCCGAGCATGACTTCCTTTATTCGCCTGCTCCTTCTCTTTTCATTGAGGTTACTGGTATACCGCCTACTTTTTAGACTCTTCTTTATATACTTGTTATTGCAAGGGTCCCGGGTACGTATTTCTTTTTTTCGCATGTGATTGGTATTCTAGTAGCTATCCATATGTGTTATCTTGGTTGTATTCCTTTTGTGATAGCTTACGTGTGCTCCTTCATTGTTTTCAGTGACTACTTGTTTCTATTCTGCTTATTACTGCTCTTTTATCTTATATGTGCCCAATCGGCCTATGATACCTACTTAGCACCCAATGCTTTGTAATTGGTGCTTATACTATACTTCTGCATCTTTGGGTGCAGATCCGAGTGTGAGTTCTTTCCGCTGACTACGCTGCCTCGTGCAAGGTGTTTTTGGACTATCCAAGACTGAGGGTGAGCTCTTGGCGACCGGAGCTTAGCTTTAGTTTGTCCGTTGTGTCATGTACTCCTTTTCCTATTCGGAGACAGATATGTATATATTATTTTTGACCCTTTTTGTACTGTGTTGATGTAGTTTTGGATCTTATACTATGATACCAAGTTTTGGGTTTGGTTTGGCTTTTGCTTACGCATTGCTGATGCTTATTTCTTTACCTTATTTCTCTTGTTTTCGCTTATATTATTCTCCTTTCGGTTGCTTGTCAGATAGTAGCCCATTACTAATTATTCTGGGATATGGGGATTAGTTTGCCTACTATGGGGGTGTAGGTGCCATCATGACCAAGAAATCAGATCGTGACAGCTTGGTATCAGAGCTTTAGGTTCATCGGTGTCATCGGTATAAGAGCCAATGTTTAGTAGAAAGTTGTCATCGGTATATGAGCCAATGTTTAGTAGAGTCCTGTGGATCAGGGTGGAGACGTCCGTACTCAATCTTTGGGAGGCTATAGTGATATCTTAGCAAATATGACTCTTTTATTGCTTATGTATCATGCGTAGTACCCTTGAAGTTTCTCGAAATCTCACTTGTTCTAGTTCATTCTTCCGCATATGGTTCGTACGAGAGTGTCAGCGTCAGGTGGAGATGAGCCTCCAACTCCAGCACCCCTAACACCAGCTAGGGGCTGGGGAGGTCGTAGAGGTTGAGGCCGAGGACGTCCTCGAGTAGCGGCACCTGCTAGTTTGGAGATAGAGCCCGAGCATGAGTATGAGCCAGAGTTAGTTACTGAGAAGCAACATGAGGACCAGGGGTAGCCTAGGTACCACCAGCTCTAGTACCAGCTCCAACACCGACTTTTGTGCCAGCTTCAGCCCCAGCTCAGTAGGGGTGTGCAAAAACCGGTTTAACCGATAAATCGAACTGATAAAAATATTATTGGTTTATTGGTATTGGGTTATTGGGTTAACGATTTTTAAACGGTTTTGTAAAAAAAATTATTGGGCTATCGGTTCAGTATTGGTTTTAAGGTTTTAGTTAATGGTTAAACCGATAACCCAATAAGATTATATTTAGATTATATTTTTATTCATAATTGTATAATAGTGGCTTTAGATTTTAAATATATACCCTATTATTTTTTGTATTTTATAGTTGTTGTCTTAGTGTTGTTGTTTTTTTTCTATAGTCATTGGTTTGATAGCATTTTACCTATCAGTGTTGCTTTTCTTTTTGAGAAATTGCTACCGTTGCTACTGTATTCAAGTTTTCTACTTAATAAGAAAGAAAATAAGTTTATTTTAGTAATAACGTATTTGAATTTGCTTATGCTTGTAATTTGTATAGATGTTTATGCATGAAAGTAGTCTATATATGAAGAAGAAAATAAGAGAAATCAAAAATATTATAGGAGCCTTTTCTTATCGGTTAAACCGATAATCGAACCGTTAAGGACCAAAAATCGATTAACCGAAAACCGATAACGAATATCTTATTGGTTTGGTTATCGGTTTTGCATGTTTACAAACCGATAACCAATAAACCAAACCGATAATATACAAAACCGAACCGAACCGACCGATGCACACCCCTACAGCTCAGTCTTCAGATATTCAGGGTTTACTATTAGAACTTTTGGGTATGATTGGAGAGCGACCTTCTGAGGTAGCACAAACATCTACTCAGGGGGCAGCCCTGGGTGCACAGAGTTCAGGAGCGTAGCCTGCTATTGTAGCTCCCCGTACGGAGGTTATTCCAATCGCATCAACTGCACAGCCTCTTGCTCCTCGCCCAACTATGACAGAGTCGGAGCAGAAGGCGTTGGGTAGGTTTTTGAGATTAACACCTCCAAGGTTTGCTGGTATGTCTGGTGGCGGGATCTACATGACTTTATTACTACCTGCAAGGAGATGTTACATCATTTGGGTTTGTTGGAGACTCACGGGGTTGTATATACTACCTATCAGCTGGAGGGCCCAGTGAAATTATGGTGGAGGGCCCAAGTTGCTTGCAGACCACTATCGTCACCTCCTTTGACTTGGTCTAAGTTTTATGAGGCCTTTATGGCTAAGTTGTTGCCTCAGAGTGATCGTGAGCATCACCGGGAGCAGTTTACTAGGCTTATGCAAGGGCACATGTCTGTATCTGAGTATGAGACCCGTTTCTATCAGCTTGCTCCATTTGGGGCTATGATCATTCCTACTGAGCCGAACAGGGTTCGTAGATTTGTTTGGGGGTTACGGACAGAGCTGAGAGAGCCAGTCGATATATTAGTTGCTAGTGGTTGATCATTTCAGGCTATTGCAGATTATGCTTATACCGTGGAGGGCTTGCATCGACATAATCAGTGGGATAGGGATAAGAGGCCTCGTTATCAGGGTAGCTTCAGTGGTTCTTGATAGAGTGGTAGAGGTTCAGGCTAGTGGGGCTGGGGTCATCAACCACAACAGCATCAGGGTAAGACTAGTAGACCAGTTCAGGCTTTTCTTCAGACTTTAGGTAGTTCTCAGTTTGAGCAGTGGCAGTCTTTGAGAGGTACTACTTCTGGGGCATCAGGTCGGGGTGGCCACATGGGTTCAACTGGTTCATCTCGACAGGGTGTTCCATCAGGGTCCTGCTATTATTGCGGTGTTAGTGATCACTACACCAGGGATTCCCCCCAGTGGGTTTCAACTTGCTATGATTGTGGTGTCGTTGGCCATTTTGCTAGAGATTGCCCCCAGAGAGGTGGTCAGGCTAGAGGTGGTACCCTATGTGGTAGAGCAGGTGGTAAGGATGGCGGTCGGACAGGTGGAGGTCGTCGTTAGTTTTATGCGGTCCCTGGGAGATCGGAGGAAGAGGACTTGAATTGTATGATCACATGTATGATTTCAGTGTGCCGTTAGTTTGCTTTGGCTTTGTTTGATCCTGGATCTACTTGTTCATATGTATCTGCCTACTTTGTGCCTTGTTTGGGTTTGGCTAGTGAGCCTTTATCTGTGCCTGTTTCTGTTTTGACCCTAGTAGGAGATTCTTTAGTAGTGGATCAGATTATGAGATCTTGTATGATATATGTCGGTGATTTAGAGACTTGGGGTGATATGATGATCCTTGATATGCTATATTTTGATGTGATATTAGGCATGGACTGGTTATCCCCTCACCATGTGATTTTGGATTGTTATGCCAAGACCATTACCATAGCCGTTCCAGTGTATCCTCGGTCGTGTGGCAGGGTTCTGTTAGTCATGAACTGTCTGGGATCATCTCTTGTCTTCGAGCTAGGAAGTTGATTTCTCACTGTGTTTGACGTATCTAGCATATGTCCGAGATGCTAGTGCCGACCTTTCATCTCTTGAGTTTATTCCTGTGGTTAGAGACTTCCTAGATGTGTTACCTACCGACCTGCCAGGACTTCCACCTGAGAGAGATATTGATTTTTCTATTGAGTTAGAACTGGGCACCAGGCCCATTTCTATTTCTCCTTACCGTATGGCTCCTGCTGAGTTGAGAGAGCTTAAGGAGTAGCTCCAGGATCTGTTAGTTAAGGGATTTATTAGACCGAGTGTGTTGCCTTGGGGTGCTCCTGTTCTGTTTATGAAGAAGAAAAATGGGTCGATGTGGATGTGTATTGATTATCGGCAGCTGAATAGGGTCACAGTGAAAAATAGGTATTCGATGCCGAGGATTGATGACTTGTTTAATCAGCTTCAGAGTTCAGCCATGT
Organism: Jaltomata sinuosa; assembly: GCA_003996215.1. NCBI lineage: Eukaryota > Viridiplantae > Streptophyta > Magnoliopsida > Solanales > Solanaceae > Jaltomata > Jaltomata sinuosa. Next base: position 45,517 of record QJPP01004309.1, read on the forward strand.
TTTTGAAGATAGATTTGAGGTCAGGCTACCACCAGTTGAGGGCTAGGGCGGAGGACATCCCTAAGACAGCATTCAGGACACGGTATGGCCACTATGAGTTCCTGGTGAAGTCTTTTGGGTTGACTAATGCCACCACAACCTTTATAAACTTGATGCACAGGGTGCTTGGCCTGTATTTGAATTCATTTGTGATAGTTTTCATAGACGACATCTTTGTATACTCGTGGAGTAGAGATGAGCATGAGCAGCACTTGAGGATTATACTCAAGACTTTGAGAGATCATCGGCTTTATGCGAAGTTCTCAAAGTGCGAGTTTTGGCTTGAGTCAGTTGCATTCCTAGGGCACTTGGTGTCTAAGAATGGGATTAGGGTTGATCCAGGAAAGATTTCAGCGGTTTGTGATTGGCCTAGACCTACTATTGCTACTGAGGTCCGCAACTTTGTTAGGTTAGCAGGTTACTACAGACGGTTCATTCAAGGATTTTCTTCCATAGAAGCACCCTTGACTATGCTGACTAGGAAGGATGTCCCATTTCATTGGTCGGATCAGTGCGAGGATAGCTTCCAGAGGCTTAAGGACTTATTGACTTCAGCTCCAGTTTTGACTTTGCCGATTGAGGGTCAGAGCTTCTCTGTGTATTGTGATGCTTCTGGGGTTGGTCTTGGTTGTGTGTTGATGCAGCAGGGTCAAGTGATAGCATATGTGTTGAGGCAGCTGAAGGTTCACGAGCCCAATTATCCCACTCATGACTTAGAGTTGGCGGCGGTAGTCTTCGCGCTGAAGATCTGGAGGCATTACCTATATGAAGTTCACTGTGAGATCTTCATTGATCACCGTAGTCTTCAGTATATCACGAGTCAGCGAGAGATAAACTCAAGGCAGAGGAGATGGGTCGAGCTACTAAAGGACTATGACTTCACTATTCTATATCATCCAGGCAAGGCAAATATGGTAGCATATGCCTTGAGTCGGAAGGCGGTGAGTATGGGCAACCTAGCTTCACTTTTAGTTTCTGAGAGACTATTGGCCTTGTATATCCAGTCCTTGGCTAACCATTTGGTTAGGCTTGACTTGTCGGATCCTAGCAGAGTTCTTGCCAGTATTGAGGTTTGTTCTACTCTAGTTGATCAGATTCAGAGCCGACAGTTTGAGGATCAGAGTTTGTGTGACCTTCATGATCAGGTAGTTCGGGGTGAGTCCAGCCAGGCTACTTTAGATTCTGATGGTATTCTAAGGTTCGACAGTCATCTTTGTGTTACGAGGGTTAGAGACTTGATTCAGTTGATACTTTGTGAGACACATTGTACTAGATACTCCATTCATCCTGGCGCAACGAAGATGTATAGAGATTTGAGATAGCTTTACTGGTGGAGTGTTATGAAGTGGGACGTGACGTAGTTTGTATCTCGGTGCTTGAACTATAAGCAGGTGAAGTTCTAGCACATGAGACCTGGTGGTTTGATGCAGCGACTTCCCATTCCTGAGTGGAAGTGGGAAGGGATTACTATCGACTTCGTTGTTGGTTTGCCTCGTACTTCTCGTGGGTTTGATTCCATATGTGTAATTGTTGATAGGCTGACTAAGTCAACACTTTTCTTACTGGTTTATACTTCTTATGGTGCAGAGAGGTTAGCTCAGATCTACCTTCGTGAGATTGTTCGGTTGCACGGGGTCCCAGTTTCTATCATTTTAGACCGCGACACTCAGTTCACATCTCGGTTTTTGAGGTCTATTCAATGAGATTTAGGTACAGATGTTTAGCTTAGTACTACTTTCCACCCTCAGACAGATGGCCAGTCCGAGAGAACTATTCAGGTCCTAGAGTTGTCACGACCCGATTTCTCGGTCATGATGGCACCTACAACCCCCAGTAGGTGAACCAATCCCCGTAGCCCAGAACCGTTAGTAATGGGCTACTATCTACCAAATAAGGGAACAAGACGAATAAAATAGATAACAGGTATATAAATATATACATATGCGGAAACTAAACCAAACTCCAAGACCTGGTATCATAGTACAGAGCCAAAACTACATACATTGAGTGAAAACTATCCAAAAGAATATATACAGATGTCTCTGAATGGTAATAGAGTACATAAAGCAAAAGATAAACTAAAGCTAAGCTCCGATCGCCAAGAGCTCACCCTCAGCCTGAAGTAGTCCTCAACAGATCTCCAAGCACGAATCACAACGGTCTAACGGCGATGGCCTACGCTTTTATCTTATATGTGCCCAGTCGGCCTATGATACCTACTGGGTACCTTATGCTTCGCATTTGGTGCTCACCCCTACCCCCTGCATCTTTGGGTGCAGAGGACATGCTTCGGGCCTGTGTTCTTGACTTTGGAGGCTCTTGGGATCAGTTTGTGTCTTTGGCAGAGTTTACTTATAATAATAGTTTTCATTCGATATGGCACCTTTTCAGGCGTTGTATGGTAGGCGTTGCAGATCTTCGGTTGGTTGGTTCGATGGGTTAGAGTCTAGGCCACAGAGTACATATTTACTTTGGGATTCCTTAGACCGAGTCAGAGTGATCCAGGATAGACTTCGAGCAGCTCAGAGTAGGTAGAAGAGCTACACTGATCGTTGACCTCGTGCCTTGGAGTTCATTGTTGGTGACTTAGTATTCCTCCGAGTGTCGCCCATGAAGGACGTGATGAGATTTGGTCAGCGTGGGAAGCTTAGCCCCATGTACATTTGGCCATTTGGGATTCTTCAGAGGGTTGGTAGTGTTGCCTATCAGTTAGCCTTGCCTCCGATGTTTTCAGCTATGCACCTGGTTTTCTATGTATCCATGTTGCGACGGTATATTCCAAACGAGTCTCATTTGTTGCAGTGGAATTCAAGTTCAATTGGATGAGAGTTTAGCCTTTATTGAGGAGCCAATAGCTATTTTGGCCAAAGATGTCAGGAGATTGAGGTCTCGGGAGATCTCGGTTGTTAAGGTTCAGTGGAGGCATTATCCGGTTGAGGAGGCTACCTGGGAAACCGAGAGAGATATGCGGGCTCAGTATCCACAGCTGTTTGAGCCTTCGGGTATGTCCTTGTCCTTGACTTTCGAGGACAAAAGTCCTTCTTAGTAGTGGATGATGTAATGACTCTTCCGGTCATTTTTGTATTTACGCTTTCCTTGTACTGTTAGAGCTTTCCTGTAGCGGCCCCAAGTCATTTATGGCTTGTTGAGACCGGTGGTTCGGTGCCCTGGCCGTTCGTTTGGTCGTTATGGCCATTTCTCTGTTTTAGATCTGAGTTTTAAGAGTTGAGTTATCAAAATCGTGTGATAGTGTTTTGAGATCGTATGACTTATACCTTTGTCCCATATCGAAGGCTTGCGAGCCTAAATTTGAGTATTTTATTAACATCGCGCATATTTGGAAATATTTAATTTGAAAGTTGAATTTGGTAAAATGTTTTACTTTTCTAAAAATGTTTTAAATATTTATGAAAAAAAATACTTTTGTTATGATATACTTGTGTATGCATTTATTTTATAAGAATTGTATAAATTATTAATATTTTAATAGAGATAGTAAGCTTAGTTATGTTGAAAATTATTATTATAATATAGTAGGTTTTATTTGAAATAATTTTCTATTAATTATGATATATTCAAAAAGTTATATATATTTTACCATGAACCTATGCAGTACCCGAGTTTGTACAAAATAAGATAAAAATATTTTGGATGTTGCCACCTCCACTCCATGTGAGGGTGTGGGAGGTGGACAACATGTTTTCCATCCATTAGGGGCTGCCACCTAGCCCATCATTTAATCTGAACTAGGATTTGCAGAGAATAGAAATATTCCACTATTATCTTTATATATACATGCTTCTGCCAAGATTTTTTGGAAATTAAGTTTGAAGATGATACACACTTTCTTTATAAGCTTTACATATATGCTAAGTATCTTCTCATCTTGAATGTTTGATGCCTCTCTCAAAATTTTTGCACGTCAACTATATGCACGTTAATAAATATTTTGCGGGAAAATTACTATGATGTAACATTCGATCACTAAAACAAAACCGATTATCTACGTCAAGTTATTCAAGCTCGAATTCGAGTTTGATTTTATTTCGTAGCTTGTCGGAGCAGTTCGAGCTTGAACATCATCATTCTAGCAGCTTATCGTCAGATGACAGGTAGGTTGCAGTCTAACTCCTCTAGACTTCACATATGTAGGATAAAATTGGATTAATAGGCATCATTGGGTTGGGTTTATTAGCTTAGCACCACAGACCTTGGCCGCTTCTTCATGTTCAATTCGTTTCTTTCCTCCGATGTTTGTAGTATTTGTTATAGACGATATTATCACCCTTGTGGTCCTGTGTGGACTTGTATTGACTCTGAAACATAGATGGTGGGTTATTGGGAATGTTCGTGAGTCCCGGACATTGTTATTACTGTTATTGAGATAGCTATATGTGTTGTAGAATGATTGGAGCCTGTGTAAGGCCGATAGGTTGATTGTGGGCCGTGGGACACTGTTGTGATTGTGTACACCATTTATCATGCATATAGAGGGTTTCTGCATAATTTTACTACAATTTTGGCTTCGGGCCTATTATTGTATAATTTCTAAAACCTGCATGGCCGTGGGGCCTTATTTTGGTAAAAATGATTGCAAAGAGGTTTAGTACCATTTTAACGGATCTTCTTGGGGTAAGAGAAAATAAAAAGAATATTTTATCACTATTTTTACTAATACTAGGCTCGGCGGGGCCGAGGGCTAGACTTGTTTTACTATAGCTTCCATGATAATACTAGGCTTGGTTGGGCCGTGCACTAGAACCATTTAATTTAATGATTTAGACTCGGATATCCTCCGGGCAGCCTTACTTGGGGATTTTCGAGATTATGGGGCATCTAGTATGTTGGTCGGGGGCCTCCATGGACCTCGCTGTTCTGGACTAGGGGCTACATACTACGAGTGCCAGAGGGAGGGTATACGATGCAGTAGAGGTATACGGGTGTGACCTTCCATGGATCCTGTCTTCTGGGCCTTATTGGACACTGGAAGCGGGTAGCATACATTACTATTATTACACCTAGTTCATCACATTATCATATTATTTGAGGTTCCATCCTTGTTTGCTATTTGCTGAGTGTACGCTCCGGTAGTATGGGATGCCGGAGGGTTCGTCTTCACTTGCTATGTTCCCTGGGTGTATGGGCGCCCGTGGGACTGTAGGTAGGCTTATTGTTATTAACTCATAATATTTTCCCTATTATGGTTACTCGACTTTGGATTTGATAAGGTTGTACTTTGGTTTCCAGTTGGTATATCTTGATTGAGATTAGTATGCTTATTTGGATGATATTATTCTGTATCCGAGCATGACTTTCGTTATTCCCCTGCTCCTTCTCTTTTCATTGAGGTTACCGGTATACCGCCTACTTTTTAGACTCTTCTTTATATACTTGTTATTGCAAGGGTCCCGGGTACGTATTTCTTTCTTTCGCATGTGATTGGTATTCTAGTAGCTAGCTATGTGTGTTATCTTGGTTGTATTCCTTTCGTGCTAGATTCTGTGTGCTCCTTCATTGTTTTCAGTGACTACTTGTTTCTATTCTGCTTATTACTGCTCTTTTATCTTATATGTGCCAGTCGAGCTATGATACCTACTGGGCACCCGTTGCTTTGCAATTGGTGCTCATACTATACTTCTGCATCTTTGGGTGCAGATCTGAGTGTGAGTTCTCGCCACTGACTGCGCTGCCTCGTGCGAGGTGTTTTTTGATTATCCGAGACTAAGGGTGAGCTCTTGGCGACCGGGGCTTAGATTTAGTTCATCCGTTGTGTCATGTACTCTTTTTGCTATTTGGAGACAAATATGTATATATTGTTTTGGACCTTTTTTGTACTGTGTTGATGTAGTTTTGGCTCTATACTGTGATACCAGATTTTGGGTTTAGTTTGGCTTTTGCTTACGCATTGCTAATGCTTATTTCTTTACCTTATTTCTCTTGTTTTTGCTTATATAATTCTCCTTTCAGTTGCTTATCAGATAGTAGCCCATTAATAACTGTTTCGGGCTATGGGGATTGGTTCACTTACTGGGGGGTGGTAGGTGCCATCATGACAAAGAAATTGGGTCATGACAATTGAGTTCTTCACTTTCACGCTTTATGCCCTGCCACAGGCAATTAAGCAAGACTTTGAAGAGAAATCTTATTGCTCACGATATAGAAGGAATAAGACCTACAAAGAGCATAAGACTCTTGGAAGTTCAAGATGGTGGTCCAGAAAGAATGAGGTGTACCCCAAAGGACTTCAGAAATTACATTCTTTCGCAGAGGAGACTTGGAACCTTGTCCGTTGATGGTGAAGCAATACGCAGATTCTTTTGTGAAATGCAGTTGAAGGACATAGAATTTTTCTATCTAGCAGACACAAATAATAGTGGCAAACTTTGAAATATGGTCTGGGTTCATACACATTGCAAGCATGCATATCATGAGTTCAATGACGTAATATGTTTTGATACAACCTACCTTGTGAATCAATGGCGCATGCCATTTTCTTCATTCATTGGTGTCAATCAGCATAGGTAGTCCATTCTTTTGGGATGTGCTTTGATTACTAGTGAGGATATTGAAACATACAAGTTCATATTCAGAACTTGGCTTAGTGCCATGGACAATGTACCTCCAATAGCTATCCTTACAGACCAGTGTGAGAGTATCAAGACAGCCATTAGACATGCTTTGCCAAACGCTATTCACATGTATTGCATTTGACACATCCTTACAAAGTTACATGTCAAGCTAAGGCGTGTTCGAAATTTTAAAATTGTCAAGAGTGAATTCAAATCTATAGTCTTTGATAGCATCACTACTGGGCTGTATTCATTGAAAAATATGAGTTAGGAGACATAATTTGGTTCTCTAATATGTTTTTAGAAAGGATCAAATGGGTTCCCGTATATTTCAAGCACTGCTTTTGGACTGGTATGATGTCCACACAAAGGTGTGAGTCAATGCATGCTTTCTTTGATGGCTAAATAAGTGGTCGAAACACCTTGAAGCAGTTTGTTGAGCAGTATGAGATAGACATGAGAGCCAAATATGAGAAAGAATTACAAGCTAAAGCTGCCTTTAGAAATACAGAAGCAGTTACTTTCTCTGAATTTGATTGGGAGGATCAAGTTCAAAGACATTACACGCATACAATCTATGATCTTTTCATGCTTCAAGTACGGAAGTTATTCCACTGTGAATTGAGCGTGATGAGGATATTGAAGTAGTGGAGGGAGTTACGAAATATGACATAACAGATTTTTCAATAAGAAATGATTTTCATGGTAATGAATTTGTGTACTCGGTGGAGTATAAACCAAACGTTCAATACTTTGACTGCAATTGTAAATACTTCCAAAAATTTTGGAATCATTTGTTGTCACATACTTAAACTAATGACACACAATAAGATTCAGTTGATTCATGATAGGTATATATTGAGACAGTGGAGAAGAGATGCAATTCATCCACATTTGAATAAATTCTTCCCTGGAGATTATCCAACTATGACAGAAGAGTTCAAAATATACAATGGGCTAAAAAAATGATTTGATAGAATTTCTAATGTTATTTTGGACAATGACGTGAAATGTATGGATTTCAAAAATATTTTGAAAGGTCGATTGAATGCATATTTAGATTGGGAAGATGACATGGTTGTCCCAAATATTGGTGGAGACGAGTCAGAAGATGATGTAACATACATAAGAAATTCTAGGATTGTTCGTTCACGTGGAAAGCCTCCGACCAACAGGCAGAGAGGAGCACGTAAAAACAACTTTAGGCGAGGTGGTAGACGATGGGGTGGAAGTACGAGTGTAAATAATAATCGTGAAGATGATAAAGGTGGTAGTAGGGGGAGGTAGCAGGGGGAGGTAGCAGGGGTGGTAGTAGAGGTGGTAGAGGTAGTAGAGGTGGTGGTGTTTGTGGTAATAGAGGAGGTAGAAGTGGTGATATAAATACTGTTGTTGAAACTAACTCAATAGTTGAGTAAGTTTCCATGTTGTATTTTGATTCACTGATTTATAACAAGTTTGTGATAGTTGAGTAACATGTTTTTACGGTCAAAACGTCAAAGATATAATATGCATGCTACACTGTGAAAGTAACATGATCAAAGGTTAAATCAAAAGGAAAAAATTCAAAAATAAAAATATAAGTAGACATTTAACTATTAAAATTTAATTATGAAGTTTTTTTAACTTGTATAGCATCATCTTCAACATATATATAAGTAAAAAAAAATCAACCTGAACAATTGTTTTTAAGAGGCAGACTAGACTCGAACACACGACCTACAGATTCTAAACGTGACATGTAACCGGTTTGATGGAACAACATCATCTTCAACATGTCTATAATTGTAACTCTTTTATTCCTTTTATTTGAAATCAATTTAGTAAACTCTATACACTCCGTATTTCTTTGCTTTTTTTAAAAAAAACTTGCAAATCAAAGTGATTTTTTTTTATGAAAACAAATAAAATACAAAGTAGATGAGGTGAACTTATTGAGTAAATAGAACACTTATTTGCACCTATATATATAAGTAAGAAAAAATCAACCAAAAAAAAATAAAAAAATTAAGCGGCAGACTAGACTCGTACACACGATCTACGAATTCTAAATGTGACATTTAATCGGTTTGCTGAAATAGCATCATCTTCAATATATCTACAATTGTAATTATTTTATTCCTTTTATTAGAAATTAATTTAGTAAACTCTATACACTCCGTATTTCTTTTCTTCTTTTTTTAAACTTGCAAATCAAAGTGATTTTTTTTATCAAAGCAAATAAAACACAAAGTAGATGAGGTGAACTTATGTAAATAGAACACTTATTTGCAGCAATATATATGTAAAAAAAATCAATCAAAATATTTTTTTTTAAGCGGCAGACTAGACTCGAACACACGACCTACGGATTCTAAACGTGACATTAGCCCATTTGCTGGAATAGCATCATCTTCAACATACCTACAATTGTAATTATTTTATTCCTTTTATTAGATATTAATTTAGTAAACTTTATATACTACGTATTTTTTTGCTTCTTGTTTTGTTTAACTTGCAAATCAAAGTGATTTCTTTTTCTATAAAAGCAAGTAAAACACAAATTAGATGAGGTGAACTTATGTAAATAGAACACTTATTTGCAGCTATATATAAGTTAAAAAAATTAACCAAAACAAAAAATTTCTTTAAGTGGTAGACTAGACTCGAACACACGACCTACGAATTCTAAATGTGACATTTAACCGGTTTGCTGCAATAGCATCATCTTCAACATATCTACAATTGTAATTATTTTATTCCTTTTATTAGAACTTAATTTAGTAAACTCTATACACTCCGTATTTCTTTGCTTCTTTTTTTAAACTTGCAAATCAAAGTGATTTTTTTTATGAAAGCAAATAAAACATAAAGTAGATGAGGTTAACTTATTGGGTAAATAGAACACTTATTTGCAGCTATATATATGTAACTCTTTTACTTCTTTTATTAGAAATTAATTTAATACACTCTATATACTACGCATTTTTTTGCTTCTTTTTTTGGTTAACTTGCAAATCTAAGTGATTTTTTTTCTATAAAAGCAAGTAATAAACTTTGATTCAAAGCATCCATACCAAAACAATTTCAATTCATTCATGCCAAGATAAGAACCATCCCATGTATAGGAGCATGGGGTACAACCAACAATTACCCAAAAAAAAAAAAAAAACTGGCAAATCAGAAAAGAAACCAAAATAAACAATATGATCCCCTGATCCCTGACCCTCAAAAGGCTCAGAGACTGTGGAGAGACCGTAGGGATCATCTCTCAAAATCTTCTCATAGATTTTGAAGAATTTGGTGAGGGGGTTGGGGTCATACAACAGGATCATCTCGACATACTCTTTTCCTTTAAATTTCACGAGCCTTTTTAGAAGCTCAGTTAACTCATCTTCCATGGTTTCATAGTTTTCCTTCTTTTTGTGATAAAGCTTCTCTATGACATCTGGCGATGCACATAGACCTAAAGCATATCTTCTTCCTGAATAGCTTTGTTTGTCCATTTTTTTCTTCTGTTTTAAGACTATTCTTAACAATTTTGCTTTAGAGTAGATGAGTGTGAACAACTAAGCCAAATAGCGGTACTCATATATAGAAGAAGTGGAGAGGAAAACGTATGAACTTCCCTAAAAATCATGATGATGCCTTCCACCTATCAAGTCACGCCAACCTACTGACCATTAGCCTAAAAGGCGACACTTTATATTAGTCTTGTCATCTTTAGGACTCATCAACATACATAGAATGTAAGAATGTATTTCAGTCACTGAAAATGCGAATGAAAGTTCATAACATATGTGAATGAAATTAAAATGCATAGCAAATTTGATACTAGCATGGATGGCATGATTGACACGAGCATAGATGGCATGAATAACACATATGATATTCGTGAAAAGGGAAGGTTAAAAGTCCTTGGAAGTGATGTGGATGAGGAAAAGAGTTCATTTGTGCAAGTGGCTAGCCTTTAAATTCAAGAATCTACAAAGAAGACAACCAAACAAGGCCCTTGCCTCATTAAGGGCAATATTATAAAAACCCAATGTCTTCTTATTTCATTTAGTATAAATAGGATATTTCTTTATTTTGCAAGAAGTTTTTGATGAATATTGATATTTGAAGCTTGTAGTTTCTAGGTATTTAGCTTGTAGTTTCTAGGTGAAGCCTAGCATTAGTTGGTAATTTTAGTAGTGTGGATTTTGGAATTGTTGGTGAACTTCTTGGTTTGGTTAATCGAAGGTTGCTTATTTGTGATTTATTGGTTTCCTTTGATTTTCTCAAACTAGGGTTTGTGTTTGAATTGTTGAATTCAATTGGGAGGTGAGGGTATTAAGTCCCTTGTTGCCCATAAATTCAAGAGTCTGAATATTAACCAACATATCCTTCTTTTGTTTTCTTTTCATCTTGTTCTTCCCTCTTTATCCGTTATCATTTGGTATCAGAGCTTGATTTAGGTTTGTTCTCACAAATCTAAGTCTTGGGAATTTGATATCGTCAAAATCTATAAAAATAAATCAAAATTCATCCAAAAAAAAATCAGAATTTTTTTCTTGTTTTATTTCTTATTTTTGACACTAGATTTTTGTTCCTTAGTGTTTTTTGAGTCTAGATTTCAAATTTCATTCAATTTGAAGTTGTAGAAGTGAAGTTGCCATTGAAGGACTTTGAAGCTTTAAAAACTTGCAAACTTGGAAAGTGGGTCTCTTGATTGGGAAAAAATTGAAGCTTAGAAACTATTGGAGTTTGTTCCCTAAGTCGAGGGGAAGCTAATCCTAAAGTTTGAGCCAATTCTGAGTTGATTTGAAGGTATTGGTGATTAGTGTATTTTCTTGGTGTTCAAAGCATTTTTGATATTCTTCAAGTTGTCTTTGAAGAAGAAGGAGACAAAAGGTACATTTGATTCAATTTTCTCAAGTCAAAGTTGGTCAAAGGTGTTTGTTGGATCCACAAGTGGAATTTCAAAAGGAAATTTAAAAAAAAAAAAAATTTCCACGTGGACTTGCCATGTCAGCAGCTGATTCAGCAACCATTTGACACACCAGCGCCAGCTCAACGCCAGCATAGCAGCCATCAACTGCCAACGCAGCAACCCACGCCCAATCACACTGACAGGCGCGTGTGGCATAATTTCAGAGGGCAAAAATCTGCAAGTTTCAACACTTAGAAATATTTTGGGGTCCCAAAATTTGAAGCATTCTGTTCAAGTTTTCAAAAGTCAATTTTAGACCCCCAAATTCTTTTCTAAGGGTCAGATTTGGTCCTTCAACACTTTTCTGATTGTGAGATTTGGTCCATTTCTTCTTCTACACTCATTTTTCTTCCATTTCTCAACTATTTAACAACTAATTAATATCTTTAATTACTTGTTAATTAGTTTTTAAATATCAAATCATCTCTTTGATTCTTCAAATTAAGCAACACAAGTAACTTTTCTACTTTTGTTACTTAGCTTTTTTTGAGTCTGTTTTCTTTAGTGCTTCTTTTTTCAATTTTCTTATCTTAATTCATTAATAATGTAACACCCCAAAAATTGAACCAACTTTCTAAGTTTGAAACTCTGAAAAATTCCATATTTCCAGGAGTGACGGGTCCAAACCACGGACCGTGGTCTGAACCACGGGTCATGGAATGGAGACGTAGGTTGAGCTTGCCAGGTTCAGACTCTAGTCTGAGAACCATGAGTAGGTTCTAAGGATAATAGTTCAATCTACGGCCCGTCTTGTTAACTAGTGGTACCAGACTTGAGGGCTGACTGATTCCCCAGGAACCACGAGTCAAGTCTATGGTCCGTAGTTTTAACCACGGACCATTCTATAACTCGTAGAATTTGATTCAGAGGATTGCATATTCCCCAGGAACTATGACTTGGGTCTACGACCCGTGATTCTTTCTATGGGTCCATCTTATTGATCCGTAGACTACCTTCTGTAGCTTGCTCTTTTGGTCAGGAACGACGGATGGAAACCACGAGCCATGGTTTGGTTTACGACCCGTGGAACCCATCTGTGGTCCCTGAAAGTCAACTTTTTCCAGCTTTTTCCTAATTATGTCCCAGGGTTTTTTTAGTTATTACCCACCCTTTTAACTCCTAAATAAAGTCGTTTTGACTATTTTTAAAAGGTTTTTCACCCTCATTAGCCTAAGTCCCTTCTAAAATCTTCATTCATCTCCCCAAAAAGAGAAAGAACTCTCTCAAGATCAAGGTCTCAAGCTCCAAGTTCAAGTCTCCTAATCTTTTCAATTTCAAGTGGGTTACCTCCAATCAAGGTATGTGGGTATTCAACAATGGGTTCCTTTCACCCTTGTGCCCAAAATCCCAAATTCTTGTTTTGAATTATGAACTTGTGAAATTAGGGTTTTGATCTAAATTAAGGAAAGTTTATGAAATCAGTTTCTATGCATCAATTCATGGTTTCTACTGGATTATTTATGATTTGATCAAGATTCCTTAATTGGTTTCAAAAGCCCATGCATCAAAAATTATTTCTAGCATGATTCCATTGAAATGCATGATTTCAAGTAAAAGTTTACATGTTTCGATAACATGTCCTTATGTATTTATGAAATTGCATGCATAATTCTTCAAGTATGATTTAAGAAAGAAAAGTATGTTTTGAATTATGGCTATGCTAAGCTTCATGAACTTATGATATGAGAATTGCATGATGCCCGATGTGTTTTCATGCTTTTCAAAAAAGATTTGGCATGAGATTGTGCCACTATAAAATTATGAGCTATATGTATATGTTTTGGGAGTATTATTTAGCACCGAGTGATGAGGGTTTGATTATCCAAGTCCAAAACTATATTGCCAGCGCAGGTTATGAAATGAAGTGCCCTATGGGCTTATGAGAGTGGTACCACATATTGATCATAGTGTTTTGTGCTTAGCGGGCATTAGAACAACTTTGCCAACTAGGGTTATATAGTTGGGTATGGTGACTCATTCCTTGGCACGGTTCAAGTCAGCTTTGCTAACTAGGGTTATATAGTTAGATTCAATGTAGCTCGCATGGTCTATTGTCGGTTATAAGAAACTCCCTTAAGAATGTTTTTACTTTTTTTAAGCTTAAAAAATCTATTTCAAAGTTTTGATTCTCATCTCATGTTTACTATTCAAGTTATGATATTTACTTATGATATCCCTTTTATGCCTGAACTCGGTTTTAAGCACGTTTTAAGCATGTTTTCAACATGATTATGCACATATCACATACTCGGTACATCCTATAGTACTAACATATATTTTGCACTGCATCCTCTTGATGATGCAGATTTAGGTTCCTTCCCTCAGACACGTGGCTAGAGATTTTAGGCCTTTCCTAGTCCGTTGTTGGTGAGTCCTCATGGTCCGAGGGCTAGTTATGATCTTAGCTAGTTTATGGTTATTTACTTCCGTACTTTGAGTTAGATAGGGACTTGTCCTAGCAACTTCTTATGTTATGTATAGAGGTTTTTCGGACATAGACAGTATTCGAGTCTCTTCCTTGGAGTTGTATGTCTTTTGACTTGGTTATCCATATGTTTGATTTTGAACCTTCTTACTATGCTTTCACTTATCTATTATTTTTTCTTGAGTATGCTATGACCAAGGGTTAATCTAAAGCACTTGTTCTCCAGATCCTGTGTTTTGTCCAGGGGGTAGCCTCGGGGCGTAACAAACTTAGTATCAGAGCCTCAGGTTCAAGAGTCCTAGGATTTCTGAAAGGCGCATCAAGTAGAGTCTCCTTCATGTGTGTGAAGCGCGCCATACATATGAGAGGAAAGCTATGAGATGTCTTAGAAAACTTCACTTCTTCCATAATTATATCGTGCGATAAAGTTTAACTCTAGCATTCCTTTAATCCTTACCTTGTACATTTCAGATTATGCCTCGATGTGTTATACCTCACCGAGCTACTCGAAATGCTTATCCTCCAGTCTCGACTCCTAAGGTCATGAATGAGGAATTCAGAAACGCCATCCATTTGCTATCCCAGACCATGGCCGCTTAGGCCAACCAGCCAGCTCTTATCCCCGTCCACACTTAAGGTGGGGTAGCGGCCTAGGTCTGTGATTTTGTCCAAATGAACCTGCCTGAATTTTGGGGTTCAAAGATGGGTGAAGACCCACTTAGCTTTATTGATGAGGTGAAGAAGATCTTTGATGTGATGCAAATGGGTGATGTTGATTGTGTGGAGCTCGCGTCCTATCAACTCAAGGATGTGGCTCATATCTAGCTCACACAATGGAGGGAAGCTAGAGCTAGGGAAGAGATCCCCATGACTTGTGAGTGTTTTGAGAGAGCCTTCCTTGACCGGTTCTTTCCCCAAGAGTTGAGGTAGGCAAAGGCTGAGGAGTTTGAGAACTTGAGACAAGGGTCAATGATAGTCCAAGTGTAAAGTTTGAAGTTTACTTAGTTGTTTAGGTATGCCCCCTCTATGGTAGATGACCCGCATGATCAAATAAGTAAGTTTATCTATGGGGTTTTTGATATGGTGAAGAAGGAGTGTCAGTCTGCTATGTTGTTGAGTGATATGAACATCTCCAGAATCATGACCCATGTTCACCAGATCGAAGGAGACAAGCTTAGAGAGATGGCTAGGGAGAACAAAAGAGCCAGATCTGAGGGTTCAGGGTTTAGCCATCAGAAGTATGGAGGCAGACATCGCTCTTCCATTTAGAAGAAGTAGTCAGGACCTGTGCATTCTACTCCTAGTGATCCTTCTCAGGCCTCCAGGCCCCATCATGATCAGTTTTGTAAAGGTGCAGGCTTTTTTTCTCAGAGTAGTGGTGCAAAGGGGCCTTCTTTCCCTATTTGTACCAAGTGTGGGAAGAATCATCCCGATGAGTGTTTAGCTGGATCAGGTGGTTGCTTTGGGTGTGGTCAGGTTGGCCACATGATTAGGGATTTCCCCCAACTAAGAAGGGACAAGGAAGTAGTAGGGCTCAGTCTGCTCCAGTAGCCCCAGGAGGTCGACCAGCCCAGCCGGGGACAACTTCTAGTTCTGGTGGTCAGCGCCAGAACTGTCTTTATGCTATGTCCTCTCGCCAGGACTAGGAGAGCTTGCCTGATGTTGTCACTGGTATGTTAAAATTCTTCTCTCTAGATGTGTATGCTTTGTTGGACCCTGGAGCCTCCCTATCTTTTGTGACCCCTTATGTAACATGCAAATTTGAAAATTGTGAATTACCTTTAGAACCCTTTTATGTGTCTACTCCTGTTGGTGAGTCAGTCCTAGACAAAAGAATCTACTGAAATTGCCCTATCTTAGTCCTTCATAGAGTCACTTCAGCGGATTTAGTAGAGTTGGAGATGATTGATTTTGATGTTATTCTTGGTATGGATTGATTGTATGCTTGTTATGCTTTGGTTGATTGTCGTACTCGGGTTGTCAGTTTCAAGTTTCCAAATGAACCTGTCTTAGAATGGCAAGGTAGTCCCCCATCCTCGAAAGGTTATTTCATATCTTATCTTAAGGCTAGGAAGATGATTTCTAAGGGTTATGTTTATCATATAGTTCAAGTTGTGGACACGAAGTATAGAACCTCACCCCTTTAGTCTGTTCCTATTGTGAATGAGTTCCCAGATGTATTTCCCGAGGACTTTCCCGGAGTCCCTCCCGAGCGGGAGATCGACTTTGGGATAGATCGTCTCCCAGTTATGAATCCTATATCTATTCCTCCCTATAGAATTGATCCTACGGAACTTAAGGAATTAAAGGATCAGTTGGAGGATCTTCTTGATAAGGGTTTCATCAGGCCTAGCATTTCTCCATAGGGTGCCCCAGTTTTGTTTGTTCAAAAGAAAGATGGTTCTCTTAGAATGTGTATTGAATACCGTCAGTTGAACAAGGTCACCATCAAGAATAAGTATCCTATTCCTAGAATTGATGACTTGTTCGATCAGCTTTAGGGTGCTAGTTTGTTCTCTAAAATTGACCTTAGATCCGGTTATCATCAGCTTCATGTTTGAGAGTGTGATATTCTGAAGACAGCCTTCAGGACTCAATATGGTCATTATGAATTTGTTGTTATGTCTTTTGGTCTAATGAATGCTCCTGCAGCTTTTATGAATTTGATGAACCGTGTGTTCAAGAAGTATTTGGATATGTTTGTGACTGTTTTCATTGATGATATCCTTATCTACTCTCGGAGTGAGGAGAAACATGTGGACCATTTGAGAGTTGTGTGTGCAAACTCTCAAGGACCGACAATTATTTGCTAAGTTTAACAAGTGTGAGTTCTGGATGCAATCCGTTGCTTTTCTGGGTCATATTGTGACTAGAGATGGTATTTGGGTTGATTCTCAAAAGATTGAGGCAGTAAAGAACTGGCCTAGACCCACTTCCCCGTCTAATATTAGGAGCTTTTTGGGTTTGGCTGGTTACTACATGAGATTTGTGAAAGGATTTTCTTCCATTGCTACCCCTTTGACTCGATTGACTCAAAAGAAAGTAAAATTTCAGTGGTCTGATTTGTGTGAGAAGAACTTTCAGGAATTGAAGACTAGATTGACCACAACTCCAGTGTTAGCTCTACCCGAGGGCCTAGATGACTTTGTTGTGCATTGTGATGCTTCTCAGATTGGTTTGGATTGTGTTTTGATGCAATGTGGTAAAGTGATTGCTTATGCCTCTAGACAGCTTGAGATTCATGAGAAGAACTACCTTACTCATGATCTTGAGCTAGAAGCCATAGTTTTTGCTTTGAAGATTTAGAGACATTACTTGTATGGTTTACATGTTGATGTTTTCACCGATCATAAGAGTCTTCAGTATGTGTTCACTCAAAAGGAATTGAATTTATGGCAAAGGAGATGGCTTGAGCTTCTTAAGGATTATGATATGAGTATGCTTTACCACCTGGGTAAGGCAAATGTTGTGGCGGATGCACTTAGCAGATTGTCCATGGGTAGCGTGTCTTCTTTTGAAGACGGAAAGAAGGAATTGGTTAAGGAGGTGCATAGGCTTGCCCAGTTGGGAGTTCTCTTTATGGACTCGACGGAAGGTGGTGTTATTGTGCAGAATGGTTCCAAATCATCCTTGGTAGCAAAATTGAAGGCAAAGAAAGACAGCGATCCCATTTTTCTTCAGCTAAAGGGTGCATTCCATCAGCAGAGGTTTGAGGTTTTCTCCAAAGGGGGAGATGGTGTGCTTTGTTATCAGGGTCGACTATGTGTGCCAGATGTAGATGGGTTGAGACAACAGATTTTGACTGAGGCTCATAGTTCCAGATATTCCATTCACCCTGGTGCCACCAAGATGTACCGTGATATACGGGAAATATTTTGGTGGAATGGCATGAAGAGGGACATAAATGGTTTTGTGGCTAAGTATCCCAACAGTCAGCAAGTGAAGGTAGAGCATCAGCGACCGGGTGGCATGATTCAGGATATTGACCTTCCCACTTGGAAATGGGAAGCGATCAATATGGACTTCATTACTGGTTTTCCTCATATTTGAAGGCAACATGATTCTATTTGGGTGATTTTCGATCGGATGACCAAGTCATCCCATTTCTTGGCTCTTAAGACTACAGATTCAGAAGACGATTATGCCAGACTCTACATCTAGGAGATAGTCTGATTGCATGGTGTCCCATTGTCCATCATTTCAGATAGAGGTACTCATTTTACTTCTCAGTTTTGGAGATCATTTCAGAAAGGTCTTAGTACTCAGGTGAAGCTTAGCACATCTTTTAACCCTTAGACAGATGGCCAGACAGAGCGTACCATTCAGACTTTGGAGGACATGTTGAGATCTTGTGTGATTGATTTCAACGGTAATTGGGATGATCACTTACCTCTTATCGAGTTTTCCTATAACAACAACTTTTACTCTAGCATCCATATGGCTCCTTATGAGGCACTTTATGGCCGGAGGTGTAGATCTCCTATTGGTTGATTTGAGGTAGGTGAGGTAGATTTGATGATTCGGTTCATGAGACTATGGAGAAGGTTCAGCTCTTTAAGGAAAGGTTAAAGACCGCTCAGAGTCGACAGAAATTAGATGCAGATGTAAGGAGAAGGGAGTTGGAATTTGAAGTCGATGATTGGGTTTTTCTAAAAGGTGTCAACCATGAAAGGTGTGATGAGGTTCGGCAAGAAAGGGAAGATTAGACCCCATTTTGTAGGTCATTATCAGATTCTGAGGAGAGTTGGTAGCTTTGCTTATGAGTTGGATTTGACAATAGAGTTAGAAGCGGTTCGTCTGGTTTTCCATGTTTCCTTGTTGAAGAAGTGTGTTGGTGATCCAACCTTGATTGTTCCTTTGGAGGACGTAGGTGTGAAGGATAGTCTCACCTATGAGGAGGTTCCCGTGGAGATCCTTGATCGTCAGATTCAGAGGTTGAGACACAAAGAAGTCGCTTCGGTAAAAGTCCTTTGGAGTAATCAGTTGGTTGAAGGAGCTACTTGGGAAGCGGAATCAGCCATGAAAGCCAAGTACCCTCATCTCTTTCCTTCCGATTCCGTTTCAGCGTGAGGTACTAGTTTCCTCCTTAGTATGTTCCTCCGATCCTATTCCATCAGTTTCCCTCATGATCCTAATATGCATTCATGTTTTCGAAGTTGATTTAATCATGATTTAAGTTGAAAAGTTCAGTTTTCATGTTTATTCTTTGATTTCCATGTTTTGTTGCTGGTTGGGCTGTTTTCTCTTTAATTTTCCCTTGCTTAGTCTTCATTCGAGGACGAATGATCCCAAGGGGGAGATATTGTAACACCCTAGAAATCAAACCAACTTTCTAAGTTTGAAACTCTGAAAAATTCCATGTTTCCAGGAGTGACGGGTCCAAACCACAGACCGTGGTCTGAACCACGGGTCGTGGAATAGAGCCGTAGGTTGAGCTTGCCAGGTTCAGACTTTGGTCTGAGAATCACGAGTTGGTTTTACGGACCGTAGATCATCTACATCCCTTCCTGTTAACTCATGGTACCAGACCTGTGGGCTGACTGATTCCCCAGGAATCACGAGTCAAGTCTACGGTTCGTAGTTCAAACCACGGACCGTCCTGTAACTCGTAGAACTTGATTCAAAGGATTGCATGTTCCCCAGGAACTATGACTTGGGTCTATGACCCGTGATTCTTTCTATGGGTCCATCCTATTGACCCATAGACTGCCTTCTACAGCTTGCTCTTTTGGCCAAGAACGACAGATGGAAACCACGAGCCGTGGTTTAGTCTATGACCCGTGGTTTAGTCTACGACCCGTGGAACCCATCCGTGGTCCCTGAAAGTCAACTTTTTCTAACTTTTTCTTAATTATATTCCAGGGGTATTTTAGTCATTACCCATCTTTTAACTCCTAAATGAAGTCATTTTGACTATTTCTAGAAGGGTTTTCACCCTCATTAGCCTAAGTCCCTTCTAAAATCTTCATTCATCTCCCTAAAAGAGAAAGAACTCTCTCAAGCTCAAGGTCTCAAGCTCCAAGTTCAAGTCTCCTAATCTTTTCAATTTCAAGTGGGTTATCTTCAATCAAGGTATGTAGGTATTCAACAATGGGTTCCTTACTCCCTTGTGCCCAAAACTCCAAATTCTTATTTTGAATTATGAACTTGTGAAATTTGGGTTTTGATCTAAATTGGGGAAAGTTTATGAAATCAGTTTCTATGCATCAATTCATGGTTTCTCCTGATTTATTTATGAATTGATCAAGATTCCTTAATTGGTCTCAAAAGCCCATGCATCAAAATTTATTTCTAGCATGATTCCATTTAATTGCATGATTTCAAGTGAAAGTTTACATGTTTAGATAACATGTCCTTATGTTTTACGAAATTGCATGCCTAATTCTTCAAGTATGATTTAAGAAAGAAAAGTATGTTTTGAATTATGGCTATGCTAAACTTCATGAACTTATGATATGGGAATTGCATGATGCCCAATGTATTTTCATGCTATTCAAATAAGATTTGGCATGAGATTGTGCCACTATGAAATTATGAGCTATATGTATATGTTTTGGGAGTAGTATTTAGCACCGAGCGACGAGAGTTCGATTACCCAAGTCTAAAACTACGTTGTCAGTGTAGGTTATGAAATGAAGTACCCTATGGGCTTATAAGAGTGGCACCACATATTGATCATGGTGTCCTGTGCTTAGCGGGCACTAGGACAGCTTTGCCAACTAGGGTTATATAGTTGGGTATGGTGACTCGTTCCTTGGCACGGTTTAAGTCAGCTTTGCTAACTAGGATTATATAGTTAGATTCCATGTAGATCGCATGGTCTATTGTCGATTATAAGAAACTCTCTTAAGAATGTTTTGACTTGTTTTAAGCTTACGAAATCTATTTCGTAGTTTTGATTCTCATCTCATGTTTACTATTCAAGTTATGATATTTACTTATGATATCCCTTTTATGCATGAACTCAGTTTTAAGCATGTTATCAACATGATTATTCATATCTCACATACTCGGTACATCCTATAGTACTGACATATATTTTGTGCTACATCCTCTTAATGATGCACATTCAGGCTCCTTTCTTCAGACACGTGGCTAGAGATTTCAGGCCATTCCCAGTCCGCTGTTGGTGAGTCCTCATGGTCCGAGGGATAGTTATAATCTTATCTAGTTTATGGTTATTTACTTTTGTACTTTGAGTTAGCTAGGGTCTTGTCCTAACAACTCCTTATGTTATGTGTAGAGGCTTTTCAGACATAGACAGTATTCGAGTCTCTTCCTTGGAGTTGTATATCTGTTGACTCGGTTATCTATATGTTTGATTTTGAACCTTCTTACTATGCTTCCACTTATCTATTATTTTTCTTGAGTATGCTATGACCAAGGGTTAATCTAGAGCATTTGTACTCCGAATCCCGTGTTACATCCACGGGGTAGCCTCGGGGCATGACAGATAAACTTCTTGATTCAAGTCCTTTTAACTTCAATCGAGTCGTCCGTCTTTCAAGAGTCTCAAGAATCCAATCCACCACAAAGGATAGGTGATCTTGAATTAATTGAGCGAAGCTAGTTCACAACCAATTTTGAGATGACACCGTAGAAGGTGAGTTGAGTGTTCATACAATGAGTGGCATGAGAATTTTATTACTAACTTGTTTGCTAGTTTTGCAGGTACAAAAGGAGATATAAGGTATCATGTCATCCATAGCTTCAGATACTTATGATGATGATATGGAAAGCTATGTTTGTAGCGATGGAGGCTATGATTCTAATGTTGAGGCCTATGAAGGCTATAATGGATCCAATGAGGGCTATGAAGGATCGTGTGTTCATGAAAATTTTGATGGATAGAACTATTACTCCGGAGATGAATATGAGATGAATGGAGCTTATAGCTCTTGTGATGATGTTGAAAGGGTAGAGGAACCTTGTGGAGAATATTATAGTGAAGAAGAAGGTTATGAAAGTTTTTATTTTCCACACCATGAGTATGAAGGCGATGTGCGGTATAATGCTTCCTTCTGTATGTATTGTGAATCCCTTGAGGGAAATCTTGATGAAAATGGAAGTTGTGAGGTTGAATGTCCTTTCTCATCTTGTGCGACTTTCTATCCTAAAAGAGAAGGTATTGATGTATGGTTGGTACCAATTTGAAGACATCGTATGGGCTGTAGAAGAGGTACATTTCCTACTTCTCGGAATATGATAATGGGTGATTTTTATCCTATTACCAATGTGTCTTGTACACGATATAGAAATGGTGTTAGAGGAAGTAGAGACAAGTTGATATTTCAAGATAGGAAAGACCCGGAGAGGCGAAGTCTTGAAACAAAAGTGAATATTTATCATGCTACGGGGTTTGATCTTGTACTTGATGATCATAGTGCTTCTAACTTTATAACCCCTCAATTGGTTGAATTGTTTGGAATACCTTTTTGGCCAAAGAAAGACTCCTTTGTTACTCAAAAAGGGTATCATGTTAATAAAAGGGTGCAAGTACCTATTTCACTTGGGAATTATCAAGAGGAGGTTTGGTGCGATATAGCTTCCATGGATACTTATCACATATGTTTAGGAAATCCTTGGTTCCAAAGTCATAGGATTCCACATGCACAAGATTGGTACAAGTATATCATGGATCGCAAAGGGAAACTTCTTTTTCCACCGATATTTCCTAGAGAAGAAAACACATCCACTCCTTATGCACCAAAATGGAAGCTTGAAGTGAAGGGATCATCTAACCCTTCACAAGGGATACTTGGCACTAGTCCTAACTCCAATGAAATTGAGAGACAAAAGATTGAGAGGAGTAAGGGTGTGATAAGTGACAACTCTAGAGTGGAAAAAGGAGAGGTTGTGTGGAGTGATGTGAGAGGGTTGTCACAACCTTATCTTAACTCATGTAACATTTCTTATTTCTCTAGTTGTGTTGATACTTGTGCAGGTATTCTTGGAAGCAAACCTATTATGGAACCTCAAAATATGGAACATCATAAGGTGGTTGAAAGCTTCCAAAGAGAGCAATTGTACTTAAATGTTGATAACCAAGGTGAAGGAAATTCTTCCTATGAGATACAAGGTAACAAAGCTAACTCTTGCACTTTATTAAACTTGACGGATCATTGTGTGGTTAATAGCCAATTGAGTGTGATTGATAGTTTATCTTTGTATGATCTTAATGAGCCTTTACCATGTGGTGAGCTTAATAGCTCTTTCTTGTGTATTGAAAATTATGGTGATCAACTTTCTTGTGATACTTGTTCATTAAATGAGGAATTTTGTGATGTGCTAAATGGACCTCAATTTAGTGATTGTGTTGATCATGTGAATAGTCATATAGGTTCCTTTCCTCTAGATAATAATTCCTTGATTAGTGATTCTATTTTTTGTGTCTCTCAAAGAACTCATGTGATGTAATATGTTGTTAAGGATAACATCTTATTTGATTATGACATGGCTATTAAAAGTGTGCATAGTGGTAAATCTTGTAATGGAGGCTACAAGTTGTTTGATAATCCACTATGGGATGATGACCCCCTTCCCGAGGAAGAAATTTCCTTCTTGAGGGATTGTGGACCTCTTACTTGTGAGGTGAAGCTTGGTCAAGATGACAATAAAAATGTGGGTGAAGATTGTACTAACTACCCACTTGAAGACATTGGTCTATCACTTTTCAAAAGGGATGATCTTTTGGGTAAAGGTAACATAGATTTATTTGATTATTTGAGAAACCCAACTAGTGATTATCTTTATGAAATTGGTGGCAATTGTGACCCTTTGTATGACACCCTACCTTTATTTTATAAATATGAAGATGAGTTAGTTAATTCATGCGATGACTCGAATTCTAATCTCTTTGGTCTTAATGGTGGTGTGGGTCAAATTGGGTTTTGCTACTTGAGGAAGGAAGGTGGCCTTTTTCTACAAAGTATCTTGTCTTCTTCATGTGTCCCATCTTGTGTTGATGTGCTTGATATGATTCATGAACCAAATTGTGATCTTGCATGTGAGGGCACCTTGGAAGGATTGGTAATCTTGACACCTTTCTTTATTACCTCTTTACATATGATGATGTCTATGTTTGTATTAGATTTGTTTCCTACAGAGGTAGGGGTTCCTTTGATTTTCCCAATTGTCTTTGTTACCAAGATGTGTGGGTCTTTTATTTCTTTGACCCCAATGAACCCTTATGGGTGATTGCACCACTTTTGGTGTGGCCTTCTTGCGAGACAATGAAACAATTGTGTCTTATGGCTCCAAAGTTAAATATGATACCATCTTTTGGAACTCTTGATGCCACAAAGGCCTTTGTGTTTGCCTTGTCTCTTGGTGTTTATCATAACCAAAACCTTTGCACCTTGTATGATGAGTTGCTTTTATTGGAAGCAAAGGATATTTGGTTGTATCTCAAATGTGTGCCTCCTTGGCATGGTGATATTGTTGTTAACCCTTGTACTAACCCTCATGTTTGGAGGATGTTTTGGTTGTTGTCCTTCTCATGTGTTTTTAAGGTTTGGATTCGAGGACGAATCATTTTTAAGAAGTGGAAAAATATTACTAGCATGGATGGCATAATTGACACGAGCATGGATGGCATGGATAACACATATGATGTTCGTGAAAAGGGATGCTTAGGAGTCTGTGAAAGTGATGTGGATGAAGAAAAGAGGCCATTTGTGCAGTGGCTAAGCTTTAAATTCAAGAATCCACAAAGAAGACAACCAAACAAGGCCCTTGCCTCATTAAGGACAATATTATAAAAAATCAATGTCTTCTTATTTCCTTTAGTATAAATAGGATATTTCTTTATTTTGCAAGAAGTTTTTGATGAATATTGAGCTTTGAAGCTTGTAGTTTCTAGGTATTTAGCTTGTAGTTTCTAGGTGAAGCCTAGCATTAGTTGGTAATTTTAGTAGTGTTGATTTTGAAATTATTGGTGAACTTCTTGGTTTGGTTAATCGAAGGTTGCTCATTTGTGGTTTCTTGGTTTCCTTTGATTTTCTCAAATTAGGGTTTGTGTTTGAATTGTTGAATTCAATTGGGAGGTGAGGGTATCAAGTACCTTGTTTCCCATAAATTTAAGAGTTTGAATATTAATCCACATATCCTTTTTTTATTTTCTTTCCTTCTTGTTCTTCCCTCTTTATCCGTTATCAAAATTAAGCAAATTAATTAAGATAAGTCAAAATGTAACATTCATTAAAAATAAAAGTTCATGAAAATTAAAACTTAAAAGTTCAAAATTAAATTAAAAAGTAGACCCCCATATTCATTGAGGTGGGTGTGGTGGGGGTGGTGAAGGTGGAGGAGTAAGGCATTCATCAGGAGAGACGCCAAAGCGAATGAGTAGACCCCCCATGAGACTATCTATTGTATGAATTTGCTCGGACAAAATAGCTAAAAAAAATTCCAACTCTTCACGATCTGGTATTGACTCCATTTTTCTTCTAAGCCTTCTAGGCGAAAACAAATTTCATGTTTATCCATATTCTAAGAACAAAAAAATATACATGATTAGTTCATAGTAAGAAAGTAAATACGAGAAAATTTAAAACTGTTATAATCAATCTTTCAATACCTCTTAGGATTACTCTTGAAAAGATGAAAAATAATACTTAGGATAGTTTGTGTAGAAACAAAAAAAATATCACCTTTAAATACAATTTTAATTAGGTTACCAATGTAGGAGCCCTTTCACGTTTCCTCTATTCACTTAAATTTGAATTTGAATTTAACTTTTTATAATTTTCAGTTTTCCCTCTAATTTTTAATTACTCATTCTTTTTTTATTTCATTTATAATACAAATTTAATCCCCTTATTTAGTACTAGATATTATGTAACTTAATTTTGATTACTCGTTCTTTTTTTATTTCATTTATAATACAAATTTAATCACCTTTTTTAGTACTAAATATTATGTAACTTAATTTTAATTACTCATTCTTTTTTTATTTCATTTATAATACAAATTTAATCCCTTTATTTAGTACTAAATATTATATAACTTAATTTTAATTACTCATTCTTTTTTTATTTCATTTATAATATAAATTTAATCCCTTTGTTTAGTACTAAATATTATATAACTTAATTTTAATTACTCATTTTTTTATTTCATTTATAATATAAATTTAATCCCCTTTTTAGTACTAAATATTATGTAACTTAACTTTAATTACTCATTGTAACATCTACTAAACAAGTGCAAACTAAATCCTATTCATGCAAATGAAATAAATAAAAATCAACATAAACTATTTAATTTCATTCATAATAAAACATAAATTAACATAAACTATTAAAAATATAACATAAACTATGTTTAAATGTTCTTGGGTGGTAGGGGTGGGAGGGAGGAAGTTGGAAGTTTCTCATTTGACATTCTCGTACTGGGCGACATAATTCTCTTAATCCTAGTAGCAACACCTTCATTCTCATGCCCATTATCTCCAACTTATGGCCAAAGTTATTCACACAGCGAGTTAAGGCAGCAACCTCTATGGTATTTTGATGAACCTGAGAATACAATGATTGAAGAAAGTTGTGTTTCACCAGAACATATTGGGGGGCAGAAGAGCTAGGGTTAGTTGTTTGTAGGTCTCTTCTTTGGTTACTCATATTCACTAGCTTGAAAAAATTCAGATTTGAAATATTATAAAAAAAAAAATTTGTTTGTGTTGCTTATTATTCTGTTGGCTTTATATAGCATAAGATTTTTGAAAAGAAATCAAAATGATTTTTTTTGAGAATTCCAACAGACAAAGCATGGGTTACCCTAGTTTGTTGATGGGAGTGGAATAGTAGATTTCTTTGATTGAATTGAGTCTCAATTTCATCGGTCGTACTAATAGTCAACATAATTATTGACTTATACCAGGGTAATGTTGATCCAACTCATATTATGATTGAATTGAGTCTCAATTTCATCGATCGTACTACTAGTCAACATAATTATTGACTTATACCAGGGTAATATTGATCCAACTCATATTATGATTGAATTGAGTCTCAATTTCATCGATCGTACTACTAGTCAATATAATTGTTGACATATATACCAGGGTAATATTGATCCAACTCATATTATGATTGAATTGGGTCTCAATTTCATCGATCATACTACTAGTCAACATAATTATTGACTTATAACAGGGTAATGTTGATCCAACTCATATTATGATTGAATTGAGTCTCAATTTTATCGATCGTACTACTAGTCAACATAATCGATCGTACGACTTCAATTATTAGCAAGTAAATAGTGATATAATTATACATAAACTGAAAATACTTAATCATTTTTTAAAAGTTAATTTTTATAATATGTAAATGAATCAAAATATAGAAGGAAAAAGAAGGTGGAAGTCTAGGTTCGAACTAGGGACCTAACATGCCTAAACTTGACTCTTGACCAATTAGCCTAAATGGCTTCACCTGCTAATTCGATCAACTCTAATAGATATAAAGTAAAAGTAAAGTAAAAGTTAAATTGAGCGGTTTTTTTAAAAATCGCCCATTAATCATAATATAAAAGCGATTTACTGAGTAAAAAT
The DNA here is from genome assembly GCA_003996215.1 of Jaltomata sinuosa. NCBI lineage: Eukaryota > Viridiplantae > Streptophyta > Magnoliopsida > Solanales > Solanaceae > Jaltomata > Jaltomata sinuosa. The sequence continues at coordinate 73,053 of QJPP01004309.1, forward strand.
TGTACAAATCTAACCAAAACAATAATCAATCGAAGGTTTTCTCAATGTTTTTATTCTTTTCTTTGTTAATATTATTGTTAAATTTTTTGTTATATATTTTATTATTGTTAATTTTCTCTTTCTTTTTTCTTTGAACAAACATGGAAGAAGGCAAATGGACAGAGAAATATGGCAATGCCCTATTGTCCAAAATGGTGAACGAGCGACTTGTTGATGTTCACTTCTTGTTGATAGATGTTACGGAGAAGTTGAACCAGATTGTGGCCGAGCAGGAAGCACTTAGAGACTGGAAGGATGAGCTGAAGGCGATGATGAGAGCCACGGTAACTGTTGTTGGCCTTGATATTGATGACGTGTTGAACCGCCTTCCCCCCTCCTCCACCGCCTGCATGATAGGGTTGGTCACCCTCACCTCCACCCCCTCCTCCACCTACCCTGCATGTATATATTTTTGGTAGGGTTTGGTTTTTTTAGTTTTAGAGGTGTTTAATTTTGTGGGTGTTTATTTTATGGTTTTTTTATGAACAATGATCGTTAATCTACTGTTCTTCCTGTTTATTTATTTTTCACTTAGTGTTTATTTTTCTTTATGATTTGTCTTAATATTAATCTTTTGGATTGATAGGATGAACTAGTTTTATCATAACTAATGAAATTTGGAAGTTATTTTCTTGAAAAAAATTCATAATATTTTCTTAAAAATTCGGTTCGAGACTTAAGATATTTGAAAGCAATCTTGAAGTTATTTTCTTCTGGAAAAAATCACATAATATTTTTATAAAAAATATATTAACAACTAAAATATTTGAAAGCAATATTTAAAATTTGAAGTTGTTTTATTCAAAAAATTTCATAATATTTTCCTAAAATTTAGGTTCTCGGCTAAAAAAATTTGGAAGCATTTTTTGAAATTTAATGTTATATTTTTAAAAAAACTCACATAAAATCTTTCTAAAAATTACAGTAACGACTAAAGAAATTAAAATGAATCTTGAAATTATTTTATTTTTGGAATAATTATTGTGTTTGAGTGTAGAGATTGAGTTGAGTATGGAATACGATACTCTTTGAAATAATCTTGAAATTTTAATCTTTTTTCCATAAAAAAAGACGGTGAAAGGACTACTTACATTCTCGAGTGGACAAAATGCCATGATTGATTTGAGTGGCTCAAAAAATGGTTGTGCTTAGGTAAGTGTGTGACAGTTGTGAACTGGCACAAGTACTACTCTACCTCAGTAAAGTAACAAAAATCTTGAAACCAGGTTTTAAAGATCTTTAGTTCGATCAACATTACCCTGTTATAAGTAAATAATTATGTTGACTAGTAGTATGACCGATGAAATAGAGACTCAATTCAATCATAATATGAGTTGGATCAACATTACCCTGTTATAAGTCAACAATTATGTTGACGATTAGTACGACCAATCAAATTGAAACTCATTTTATCATGCCTCGAGGATACCCCCTGGACGCGACACGGTGCTTAGTGTCACAAGTAATCTCAAGCTAACCCATGGCATGGCATATCTATATAAGTTTAATTTTTAAAACATGCACTGTGCGGAAGCTAAAAACAATTTAATAAATGAAATGGGAAGAATCCAAATATTTGAATATATGAAATGTATAAATAGTATAGTGCTGACTGAAAACAACACTAATAACTGCTGAAATCTAGTCTATGACTGAAAGCCTTCTAACTGATATGAGTTGCTGGGACATGCCCCCAGCTAAATCTAACAGGACTGAAATTGAAATAAATAAATACTGAGAGTAAACCATGTCTATCATCCTCGAACTATGAGGACTCACCACTGAGCTGCTGAGTATGGGCTGGAAGTCGACTAAGCGCGGTCTGGATGCTGAGTGCCTGAACCTACATCATAAAATGATGTAGCACAAAAGTATACGTCAGTCCTTTGAATATACTGAGCATGCAGTATCTGTACTAAGCTGAACAATAAAGAACTGAGAATAAACATGAACGTACTAAAATATAAGTGAAAGTTTCACTGGGTACAATGACCAAGTACAAATCATGAATATAATATGTTGAACTGAATACTGAAATAAATACTGGGCATATGGTCAATGCAATATGAGTGTGACTGTGGGAGATACTATTAACCGACATACCCCAAGTTGAGCTAACTATGGTACCAACCTATAACCATGAATGGAAGGGTGTTCATACCTTTCCAAGAGTACGAACAAGTCTGACGTGGATCCACTACTAATGCCCACAGGGGGAAAGGATGTGTAGCTTAGTCTGACAACTGACTCCTTTAACACCTATGGTGGTGCCATAGTTTTGGAACTTGGGGTCTGCTACTAAAGGTCTTAGCCTAAACTGACAGTTAAGCCTTCATCCTCTCGTCCTCTCTATACTAAGTCTACTACCAACTGAATATAGACAATAATGCACTAAAATAGTGGATAGCTCAAAGTACTGATAATTAACTAAGAATGCAACATACTTATACTGAAAGATATGATATTCGATTTCTGAAGCATGATTATCTGACTGATCTACCTAGCAAACTTAATTTATGAAGTACTGAAAATTGTCACAAGCTTGGGTTCTGAATTCTATACATGAACTGTAGTAATCCTCCAAGAAACATAAACTAAGCATCATATATAAATTATAGCATTTGAATATCAAAGAAAAACTCTAAGGTTTATGAACCCTAGGTCTAATCAATCATGGAGAAACCTGAAGGACTGGCTAAATTCTAGGGACCTAATGGGTGAAAAGAACCCACTAGTGAAATTCCACATACCTGGTGAAGAAAACTACAGAGAAATCCTTTGGGTTTTGGGGCTGAACTTGAAGAATACCTCTGCCTGTTCTTGAGAGAAAACAGTTGCCTCTTTCTCTTCTTTTCATTCTAAGTCAGATGAATGTAGGAGAATAGATATTTTAGGTAGTTTTTGGATAATTAATCAGGCTTAGAATAACCAAAATGATGTAGCATAGGCCTTAAAAGAGGTAGGAATAGTCCAAAACACCCCTGAGAAAATAAAAGAATTCTGCTGGAAAAATCGCGACTCGGGTTCTACGGATAGGTTCCACGGCTCGTGAACACTTCCACAGCTCGTGGAACCCTGTCGTGGTTCCTGGGTCCTTTTCATAGTTGTGGGTCTGAGTTCCACAACTTGGGTTCATGACCCGTGGAACCTTCCACGGTCTGTAGAACCCAATCGTGGTTCTCAGAGGAATGGCTGGTCTCAGGTATGGTTCCATGACTTGGGTTCACGACTCGTGGATACTTCCATGGTCCATAGAACCCAATCGTGGTTCTCAAATAAATTGTCATTTATCTCATCTGATTCCACAAATCCAATCCACGACTCATGGAAACTTCCACGGGTCGTGGGTTCAACTCGTGATTTCTGCTGACAGTTGGAAAAAAAAATTCTTCTAGTTTTTCTGAGCTAAGTCTGGATAGAAGTTCTGGAGTGCTACAATATCTCCCCATTGGGATCATTCATCCTCGAATGAAGACTAAACAAGCTGAGTTTGGAAGGAAAGAGCTGCAATCCCTACCAACTGAGTAGTAGAAACTGATACCTAGCTAGACTGAGTCCCATGAACATGCAATTGTGCTGAAATGCAAGGATAACTGAGGGAACAAGGTACTGAGACTGAATTACACAAGAGTAAACTGAGAGACTGGAGAGGAACTATTACCTCAAGCTGAAACTGAATCGGGAGGGAAGAGGTAAGTATACTTGGCCATCGTGGTTGCTTCTGCTTCCCAAGTAGCTCCCTCTATGGACTGATTCCTCCATAAAACTTTTACTGAAACGACCTCCTTATTTCTGAACCTTTGAACCTGACAGTAAAGAATCTCAACCTAAATCTCCTCATAGGTGAGGATATCCTTCACAGCCACACTCTCTGAAGGTACTATCACTGTCAGACCACCAACACACTTCTTCAACAAATAAATGTGAAAGACTGGATGAACTACTGCTAGCTCTATCGGCAACTCTAACTCATACGCCAAATTTACCAACCCTTTTTCGGATTCTGTAAGGACCTACATACCTGGGACTGATGTTCCCCTTCTTGTCGAATCTCATCACCCCCTTCATGGGTGACACTTTCAGGAAAATCCAATCATCGATTTCAAACTCTATGTCCCTTTTCCTCACATCTACATAGGACTTCTGACGACTCTGAGCTGTTTTCAATCTCTCCTTGATGAGTTAAACTTTCTCCATAGCCTCATGTACCGAATCCGGTCCAACCAAGGCTGCTTCACCTACTTTGAACCACCCAATCGGTGATCTACATCTACACCCATAGAGTGCCTCATATGGGGCCATCTGAATACTGGAGTGAAAGCTGTTATTGTAGGTGAATTCTATGAGAGGTAGGTGATCATCCCAACTACCCTTAAAATCGATCACGCACTCTCTCAACATATCCTCTAAGGTCTGAATGGTACGCTCTGCCTGACCATCCGTCTGCAGATGAAATATCGTACTGAGATTCACCTGAGTACCAAGACCCTTCTGGAATGATCACCATAAGTGAGATATAAACTAAGGACCTCTATCTGAGATAATAGACAGGGGATTCCCATGCAACCTGACTATCCCGCTAATATAGAGTTTGGCATAATCCTCCGCTGAATCAGTAGTCTTGACTACCAAGAAATGAGTTGACTTAGTGACTCTGTCCACTATCGCCCAAATAGAGTCATACTGTCTGCGAATACGAGGCAATACCGTAATGAAATCCATGTTAACCACTTCCCACTTCCAAGTAGGAATGCTAATCTCCTGAGTCATACCTCCTGGTTTCTGATGTTCTACCTTAACCTGCTGACAGTTGGGACACTTAGCCATAAAATCTGCGATGTCCCTCTTCATGCCATTCCACCAATAGACTTCCCGTAGATCATCGTACAGCTTAGTGGCCCCCGAATGAATGGAATATCTAGAATTATAGGCTTCTGTAAGGATTTGCTGCCTCAACTCACCCACCTTAGGAACATGTAAGGAACCCTGATAATGAAGCATACCATCTCTTCCTTGGGATAAAACCTCAACTCTCTGCTGATGAACTGCACCCTTTAGCTGAAGCAATATAGGGTCACTATCTTGTTTCTCTTTAACCTCCGCTACCAAAGAAGATTTCGATCCATTCTGGACTATCACACCACCCTCTGATGTGTCCATAAGGCAAACTCCTAAGCGAGCAAGCCGATGAACATCTCTGACTAATTCTTTCTTCTCTTCTGAAACATGTGACACACTACCCATGGACAGTCTGCTGAGGGCGTCAACCACTACATTGGCCTTACTCGGATGGTAGAGCACATTCATATCATAATCCTTGAGGAACTCAAGCCATCTCCTCTGACAAAGATTCAACTCTTTCTGGGTGAACACATACTGGAGGCTCTTATGATCTGTGAATACATCAACATGAACACCATATAAGTAGTGTCTCTAGATCTTTAAGGCAAACACAATAGCTACTAGCTCGAGGTCATGAGTCGGGTAGTTCTTCTCATGGACCTTAAGTTGTCTGGAAGCATACGCTATGACCTTACCCTGCTGCATCAAGACATAACCCATGCCGATCCTAGACATATTGCAATAAACTACATTACCATCCGACCCCTCTGGTAGAGTCAAGACAGGATATGTAGTCAACTTGGTCTTCAGCTCTAAGAAGCTTTTCTCACACTCATCTGACCACTGGAACTTGACCTTTTTTTGAGTCAACTTGGTCAATGGGGTAGCTATGGATGAAAATCCTTCAACAAACCTCCTGTAGTAACTGGCCAAAAATAAGAAACTTCTGATATCTGTCGAGGAGGTGGGTCTGGGCCAGTGCTTTACTACCTCAATTTTCTGAAAATCCACTCGGATCCCTTTGCTGGATACCACATGACCAAGGAAAGCAACTGATTTCAACAAGAACTCGCACTTACTAAACTTGGCAAATAGTTGGCGGTCCTTGAGAGTTTGCAGAACGATCCTCAGATGATTCACATGCTCTTCCTTATTCTGAGAATAAATGAGGATATCATCAATAAAGACAATAACGAATAAGTCCAAGTACTGCTTAAACACCCTGTTCATTAAGTCCATGAAAATTGCAGGAGCATTGGTTAGTTCAAAAGACATAACTATAAATTTTTAGTGACCATACCGAGTCCTGAAGGCTGTCTTTGGGATGTCACTACCTCTCACTCTGAGCTGATGATAGTCGGATCTGAGGTCTATCTTATAAAAGCAACTGGCGCCCTGAAGCTGGTCGAATAAGTCATCAATTCTGGGGATGGAATATTTATTCTTGATTGTGACCTTGTTCAACTGATGGTAGTTGATGCACATCCTAAGAGAACCATCTTTCTTATGCCTGAACAACACTGGAGCACCCCATGGAGAGATGCTGGGTCTGATGAAGCCCTTATCTAGCAGGTCTTTCAGCTGTTCTTTCGATTTCTTAAGCTCAACTGGATACATTCTGTAAGGAGGAATTGAAATAGGGTGGGTATCTGGAATGAGATCTATTCCAAAGTCTATTTCCCTTTCTGGAGGGACTCCGGGAAGATCTTCTGGGAACACATCTAGAAATTTGCTTACTACTGAAACTAACTCGAGAGTTGGGGTTTTGGAGTTTGAATCCTTAACCCGAACAAGATGGTAGATATACCTCTTGGAAATCATTTTTCTGGCTTTAAGGTAGGAGATGAAATGACCTACAAGCACTAAGTTATTACCCTTCCACTCTAAGACTGGCTTGTTTAGAAACTAAAACTGAACGATCCTAGTTCAACAATCGACTGAGGTATAATAGGAATGAAACCAATCCATGCCTATAATGATATCAAAATCTACCATTTCTAATTCTACAAGATCTGCTGAGGTGACTTTCTGGAAAACTGTGACAAGGCAATTTCTGTATACCCGTCTAGCTATAACTGGGTCACCAACTGGAGTAGAGACTGAGAAGGGTTCTGGGAGGATTTCTGGACTGACACCAAATTTTACTGCTATATATAGAGTTATAAAGGAAAGTGTAGCCTCTGGATCTAACAATGCATAGATATCAGTATGAAAGACTCGCAACGTACTCGTGACCACATCAGGAGAATCCTCCTGGTCCTGTCGAACCTGAAGAGCATATAACTTATTCTGGCGCTGACCACCACCTATTCCAGATGAGGTACCCTACTGAGTAGGGCAACCTGCTGGAGCTGGTGTAGAACCAGTCTAAGTTTGTGGGTGAACATCCTTACCCTTTTGAGAAGCTGTTGTATAATCCCTCATCATGTGGCCTGGCTTACCACACCCAAAGTAATTTCCACTACCTTCTATGCACTCACCTTGGTGGTTTCTACCACACTTCTTACACACTGGGTTAGTGGTCAACTAATAACTGTACCTTGGGACTTAGAGAGCCAGACGCTCTATCCCGTCGATCCTTCTTGAACTTAGGCACTGGGGCACTAGCTAAAGATGGAGCTGGAGTTGAATTCTTCTGACAGAACTGAGAGCAGTTGCCACCCTCTAACCGCTGCTAAGAGTAGCTAAAGACACCTGTCCTAGACCTCTTAGTATCTCCTCCCCTTTCCTTGATCTTCTCCTCTTCAATTTGCTGGTCATAAGTAACCAACCTGGAGAAGTCCATCTCCTTAATCAGCATAGCAGTCTTGCACTCCTTGACTACATCATCCGATACACCGGATACAAACTTTCTTATACGAGCTTTGGAGTCAGCAACTATCGCTGGAGCATACTTGGATAGCTGAGTGAACTTGGGAGCATAGTCCTTCACGCTCATGTCATTCTGCTTCAAATTGATGAATTCCTGAACCTTGGCTTCCCTGAGCTCTAGTGGGAAGAACCAGTCCAAAAAAGTTGTCTTGAAAAGATTCCAAGTCACTGGCACTTCATTGGCACAACGGGATTCCTTCCATTGTTAGTACCAAGTGTAGGCCACTCCCTTCAACTGATATGCGGCCAAATCTGCACCCTCAACTGGAGTGTCACCCATATTTTCTGTCACCTTCTGAATATCATCCAAGAACTCTTGGGGGCCCTCTTTCGACTTGGACCCATAAAATTCTAGAGGGTTCATCTGTGTGAAATCCCGGATCCTGTCTGCAACAGTGTTAATCTGAGATAGAGCTGGTGCTGCAGCCTGCTGTTTGACCTAGGCGGTCATGGCCTGAGCAAGCACTTGGAAAGCAGCCCTAAATTTGGCATGCGTGACTTGCTAGTTGAATGGATCTGCTGGAGCTGCTGGCTGATTCCTAGCGTTAGTCTTCTGGGAGGCATTTTTCTTAAATGCGAAGAGCATGAGTTAGAAGGTGATTAAATAGAGTTTACACTCTATAGCACGAGCTGGAAAAGGAAGGAAGGGAAGCTGTTCCTAATGATATCTCGTAGCCTCTCCCCCATAAGTGTGGCATGCTTCACACCCATGAAGAAGACTCTACTTGACGCAGCTTTCAGACACCCTAGGACACTTAAACCTGATGCTCTGATACCAAGTTTGTCACGCCCTGAGGCTACCCCCTGGATGCGACACAGTGCTTAGTGTCACAAGTGACCCCAAGATAACCCATGGCATGGCATATCTATACAATTTCAATTTTTAAAACATGCGTTGTGCAGAAACTAAAAACAATTTAATAACTGAAACGGGAAGAACCCAAATATCTGAATATATGAAATATATAAATAGTATAGTGCTGACTGAAAACAACACTAATAACTGCTGAAATCTAGTCTATGTCTGAAAGCCTTCTAACTGCTCTAACAGGACTGAAATTGAAATAAATAAATACTGAGAGTAAACCATGTCTATCGTCCTCGAACTATGAGGACTCACCACTGAGCTGCTGAGTACAGGCTGGAAGTCAACTAAGCGTGGTCTGGATGTTGAGTGCCTGAACCTACATCATAAAATGATGTAGCACAAAAGTATGCGTCAGTACTTTAAATGTACTGAGCATGCATTATATGTACTAAGATGAACAATAAAGAACTGAGCATAAACATAATGTACTAAAATATAAGTGAAAGCTGGACTGGTTACAATGACCAAGTACAAATCAGGAATATAACATGTTGAACTGAATACTAAAATAAATGCTGGGCACATGGTCAATGCAATATGATTCTGACTGTGGGAGATACTATTAACCACATACCCCAAGTTGAGCTAACTATGAGAGCAACCTGTAACCCTGGATGGAAGGGTGTTCATACCTTACGAAGGGTGCGAACAAGTCTAACATTGATCTACTACTGATGCCCACAGGGGGCAAGGATATCCAGCCTAGTCTGACAGCTGACTCCTTTAACACCTACGGTGGCGCCGTAGTTCTGGGACTTGGGGACTGCTACTAAAGGTCTTAGCCTAAACTGGCAGCTAAGCCTTCATCCCCTCGTTTGCTCGATACTAAGTCTACTCCCAACTGAATATAGACAACAATGCACTGAAATAGTGGATAGCTCAAAGTACTGATAATTAACTGAGAATGCAACATACTTATACTAAAAGATATGACATTCAATTTCTGAAGCATGATTATCTGACTGATCTGCCTAGCACGGATAATTTATGAAGTACTGAAAATTATAACAAGCTAGGGTTTTGAATTCTATACATGAACTGTATTAATCCTCCAAGAAACATGAACTAAGTATCATAAATAAATTATAGCATTTGACTATCAAAGAAAAACTCTAAGGTTTATGAACCCTAGGTCTAATCAATCATGGAGAAACCTGAAGGACTGGCTAAATTCTAGGGACCTAATGGGTGAAGGGAACTCACTAGTGAAATTCCACATACCTGGGGCTGAACATGAAGAAGACCTCTGACTGTTCTTGAGAGAAAACAATCGCCTCTTTCTCTTCTTTTCTTTCTAAGTTCAATGAATGTAGGAGAATAGTTATTTTAGGTAGTTTTTGGCTAATTAATCAGGCTTAGAATAACCAAAACGACATCTCATAGGCCTTAAAAGAGGTAGAAAAAGTCTAAAACACCCCTGAGAAAATAAAAGAATTCTGCTGGAAAAATTGCGATTCAGGTTCTACGGATGGGTTCCACAGCTCGTGGAAACTTCCATGGCTCGTGGAACCCTGTTGTGGATCCTGGGTCCTTTGCCTAGCTGCGGGTCTGAGTTCCACAACTTGGGTTCACGACCCGTGGAACCTTCCACGGTCTGTAGAACCCAATCGTGGTTCTCAGAGGAATGGCTGGTCTCAAGTCTGGTTCCACGACTTGGGTTCACGACTTGTGGATCCTTCCACGGTCCATAGAACCCAATCATGGTTCTTAGAGAAATTTTTAGTTCTCTGATTTGATTCCACGACTAGTGAAAACTTCCATGGGTCGTGGGTTCAACTCGTAATTTCTGCTGACAGTTGGAAAAATATTTTTCTTCTGGTTTTTCTAAGTTAAGTCTGGGCTAGAAGTTCTGGAGTGTTACACATTTCAATCATAATATGAGTTGGATCAACATTACCCTATTATAAGTCAACAATTATGTTGACTATTAGTACGATTAATGAAATTGAGACTCAATTCAATCATAATATGAGTTGGATCAATATTACCCTGTTATAAGTCAACAATTATGTTGACAATTAGTACGACCGATGAAATTGAGATTCATTTCAATCATAATATGAGTTGGATGAACATTACCCTGTTATAAGTCAACAATTATGTTGACTATTAGTACGATCGATGAAATTGAGACTCAATTCAATCATAGTATGAGTTGAATCAACATTACCCTGTTATAAGTCAACAATTATGTTGACTAATAGTACGATCGATTAAATTGAGACTCAATTCAATCATAATATGAGTTTGATTACTTTATTTGTGATTTTTTAAAATACTTTTAAAATGTCAATAAATACAATACACCATGATTAAATAAGTCTACATAATCACCACTACCTAATATCATTTTCATCAAGAAATGGCAGGATTCACTCCCATTTCACCTTCTTCCTTTCCCCACCCCCATTTTAAAATAACTCTCTCAAGATCATACGTGATTGATGATGCGGTGGTACATTGTTTTCTCTTTATTTTCACCAATTTTTTATTTGTGAATTTCATACGATAATTTCGCTATTTTTTTGGTGTAGTGGCTGCCAAAATTTGTGTCTCAGTACATTCTCTCTCATCCAGTGGAGATCCAGATCCTAAATTCAGCTGTTGATATATATCTAGCACAAGTAATATCGTGCAAGGATTGTAGGAGGATAAGATATGGTTGGAGAACTTTTATCGAAGATTGAGAATTCGAGGAAGGAGATGTTCTTGATATTGTATTGTTTCGCGGCTCTGAAAATATTGTTAAAATTTTCATTGTTAATGATGACCCTTTTTTACGTCCCACTGTTCAAAGGGGATATATAGTCTAGTTATTTTCTTGCATTTCTATTTTGCTCATGTTTTGGATTGAAGATTTTAAAATGAATGATTTATCTATCTTCGTTTGGTTCATCCATCTCCTTGAGAATTTGAGATGTTCTTAATATGCTATAGTTCTAATTTTTATTCTTTATTTTTAGTGATATATTTGTCAAAAAATAAATATTAAACATATCAAAATAATTTTTTTTATTAATTATCAAGGAAAAAATCTTTTCAAATCTTTTGATCAGATTTGAGAGGAAAGAAAAAAAAGTAAAAAATAATTTTTTTTGGGGAAGAGAAAAATCTTTTCATATTCTCTCCAATCCCTTCAACTTTTGCATGAACCAAGGTGATTCTTAGTGTACCAATGTGATTCTTAGAGTACCAATGTGACGGTTGAGTGCACCAACACGCCTTTAAATACCAAACGATCCTAACAATAAAAATCACTCATCTCTTTAGCTTTCTGAAACTAGAATCACAAACAAAAAATGTCTTCTTCAACAAATGATAGCATTAACGCACAAGTTTGGGATAGGGATCGAAGACAGAATAATAAAGTTTGGGAACTCAAACTCTTGAAGGATGACGTGAGAGACCATTCTCGATTTATCGAATAACTTAAGCAAGAATTATGGGAGTTGAGGCATAGGTTCATTGCCTACGTAGAACAAGTTAACAATGATAACTTGGGTGGTGGGGGTGACAATGTTTAGGTTGATGTTGCTTTGGGGTTTTGGAGATGTTCGGTTGATGTTTTATTTTGTTGTTTCTATGTTTTCTCCTTTTTTTTCAATTTTTATTTTCTGGTGATGATGGTGAAAATATTTTGTCCAGTTTCGTTGAATAAATTGCAGTTTATGTTTAGTTATTTTTTATAATTCAAGTTCAATTGATACTAACAAATTTAGTTGAATGAATCAATTTTTATCTTCCAAAATTTAATCAAGTAGCAAAAAATAAATTAAACAAAAAAATAAAAATACATTGAATTAACAAACTGATTATGACCTTAGTTCTTTCTTATTCAAGATTTTGAAACTTATTTTGAAAAAATAAACATCGATTAGAACAAATAAGAACAATAAGGTTTTGAATCTTAATGATTCACCAAAAAGTTCAATTCCAGACTAATGTGAATTTTTTTAAAATTATGTTCAAGTTTTGAACTTACTTGGTCATCCAATATCAAATTATTTATTTTATTTTTTCAGTCATACAAATGAACTTAAACAACTTTTAAATTGTATATACAAAAGCAAGACGAATGCTTATCCAGATTAATTTGTGTACCACTATTTTTTTTTCATTTCACATATCCAGTAATATTATATACAAAATACTCTTTAAACACTGAATAAAATATCTCATTTAATCACTTAAATAGATAGATGGTTTAAAAAAAGATAAAAAATAACACTGACTATTAATTTAGCTCAATCTTTCAGTAAGTTACCAACTACAATTTCAGCCCAAAATAATGCTAACATAGATATATGTTCATCATCAACTTTTGAATTTTTTTCTTCCACAACTGATTGGCGAGATGATTCCCCGGTAGATTCCTCAAATGATTCTCCAGATGATTTCTCAGCTTTTATTCGAAGATTCCAATTGTCACACCCTGAAGCTACCCCTGGATGCGACATAATGCTTAGTATCACAAGTGATCCCAAGCTAACCCATGGCATGACATATCTATACAAAATAAGATTAAAGCATGCATTATGTCTATGTCTGAAAGTCTTCTAACTAAATATATAAATAGTTTAGTGCTGACTGAAGGACCCAAAAGTCTGAATATATAACAAAAGTCTAAATATATAAATAGTTTAGTGCTGACTGAAGGAAAAAGAAATATAACAATACTAACAACTGCTGAAACTAGTCTATGTCTGAAAGCCTTCTAACTGAATAGGAGTTGCTGGGACATGCCCCCAGCTAACTCTAACAAATCTGAGACTGAAAGTAAATACTGAAGATATAAGCATGTCTATCGTCCTTGAACTAATGAGGACTCACCACTGAACTACTGAGTACGGACTGGAAGTCAAACTAAGCGCGGTCTGGATGCTGAGCGCATGTACCTACATCATAAAATGATGTAGCACAAAAATATGCGTTAGTACTTTGAATGTACTGAGAATGCGGGATATAGGTTAAGCTGAACAACATAATAACTGAGCATAGAAGTAGATATACTAGAAAATAACTGAGAGCTAAGATAGATGCAATGACCAATTATAAATCATAAAGATAAAACATGCTGAACTGAATACTGAAGTAAATACTGGATAAATGGTCAATGCAACATGAGTATGACTATGGGAGATACTATTAACTGATATACCCCAAGCTGAGCTAATTATGGGGACAAACTTGTAACCCTAGATGGAAGGGTGTTCATATCTTGCCAAGGGTACTAAAAAGTCTAACGTGGATCCACTACTGATGTCCACAAGGGACGGGGAGGTGCAGCCTAGTCTGACAGCTGACTCCTTCAATACCTATGGTGGTGTCGTAGTTCTGAGACTTGGGGACTGCTACTAAAGGTCTTAGCCTAAACTGACAGCTAAACCTTCATCCCATCATCCGCTCGGTACTAAGTCTACTCCCAACTAAATAAAAGCAACAATGTACTGAAATGATGGATATCTCAAAATACTGGAAATCAACTGAGAATGAAACATAAATATACTGAAGGATATGGCATTGGAATTCTGATGCATGAGCATATAACTAATCTGCATAGTAAGCTTAATTCATGAAGTATTGTAAGTATACAAACTAGGGTTTCTGAATATTGTACATAAAACTATACTAATTCTCCAAGAAACATGTAGTCAATACCGTAGAGGTTGTAGGAACTGAATTTCGATAAATCCCTAAGATGTTGGAGCCCTAGGTCTGAACAATTCATGGAGAAAACTGAAGACTGACTGGAATCTAGGGACCTAATGGGTGAAAGGAACCACTAGTGAGATCCCACATACCTGGTGAAGAAATATATGGAGAAATCCTTGGATTTTTGGGGCTGGACTTGATGAAGACCTCTGCTTGTTCTTGGGAGAAAACTGTCGCCTCTTTCTCTTATTTTCTTTCTAAGGTTGAAGATTTTAGGAGAAATAGATATTTTAGGTAGTTTGTGACTATTTAACTAGGCTTATAGTAGTTAAAACGTTATAGCTTAGGCTTTAAAAGAGGTAGGGAAAGTCCAGAATACCCTAGGGAAAGTTAAAAGAAATTCTACAAAAAATCGCCACTCAGGGATCACGACTCGAGAAGATGGACCGTACTCCTAGACGACGGACCGTCAACTGAGTTGTGGTCCTACCTAGGAGTTTTAGGGGTTCTCTGGTCTCAGGAACTATAACTCCACAGGTTGGACCATACTCCTGGAAGACGGTTTGTCATGTGGCCTATGGTTCCTGGAACTTTGGCCGGGTTTTGGGATTCCACGAGTTAAAGGGTGGACCGTGGTTCAGAAGTACGGTCCGTGACCTGACTCGTGATTCCTGGGACAAGGGCTAAGGGTCTCTAAGGTTCTGGTTCCACAAGTCAACAGGACGATTCGTGGTCCTAGACTATGGCCCGTGGTCTGACTCATGGGCCCTGAACCCTGGACTGATGGTCCTCTGATTAAGGGAAACCACGAGTGATAGGATGGACCGTGGTTCCAAACTATGGTCCGTGGTCTTGAACCGTGTTTCCTGGAAACTTGAATTTTTCTGAATTTCTTATTTTCAACTGGTTTTTTGAGCTTAGTCTGGGCGTGGAAGTTCTGGAGTATTACAATATCTCCCCCTTGGGATCTTTCGTCCTCAAATAAAGACTAAACGAGTTGAGGATGGAGGGAAAGAGCTGCAATCCCCTCCAATTGAGTACTAGAAACTTATATCTAATTGAACTAAGTCCCATGAATATGCAAACATGTTGAAATGTAAGTATAACTGAGGGAACAAGGTACTAAGACTGAATTACACAAGAGTAAACTGAGAGACTGGAGAGGAACTATTACCTTAAGCTGAAACTGAATCGGAGGGAAAGAGGTGAGGGTACTTGGACATCATGGCTGCTTCTGCTTCCTAAGTAGCTCTCTCTATGGACTGATTCCTCCATAAAACTTTCACTGAAGTGACTTTTTTGTTTCTCAACCTACGAACCTGATGGTCAAGAATCTCAACTGGAACCTCCTCATAGGTGAGACTATCCTTCACATCCACATTCTCTCAAGGTACTATTGATGCCGGATCACCCACACACTTCTTCAACAAGGAAATATGAAAGACTGGATGAACCGCTGCTAGTTCTGCTGGCAACTCTAACTCATAAGCCACATTACCAACCCTTCTCAGGATTCTGTAAGGACCTACATACCTGGGACTGAACTTCCATTTCTTGCCAAATCTCATCACTCCCTTCATAGGTGACACTTTCAGGAAAACCCAATCATCAATTTCGAACTCTAAGTCTCTTCTCCTAACATCTTCATAGGACTTCTGACGACTCTGAGCTATTTTTAGTCTATCTCTGATGAGCTAAACTTTCTCCATAGCCTCATGAACCAAATCTGGCCCAATCAAGGCTGCTTCACCTACTTCGAACCAGCCAATAGGTGATCTACATCTACGCCCATAGAGTGCCTTATATGGGGCCATCTGGATGCTAGAATGAAAACTATTATTATTGGCGAAGGCAGGTGATCATCCCAACTACCCTTGAAGTCAATCACACAAGCTCTCAATATATCCTCTAAGATCTTAATGGTACGTTCTGGTTGACCATCTGTCTGCGGATGAAATATTGTACTAAGATTCACCTGATTACCAAGACCTTTCTGAAATGATTTCCAAAAATGAGATGTAAACTGAGGACCTCTATCTAAGATGATAGACAAGGGAACCCCATGCAACCTGACTATCTCACTGATGTAAAGTCTGGCATAATCCTCCGCTGAAGCTGTAGTCTTGACTGCCAAGAAGTGAGCTGACTTAGTAACCCTGTCCATTATCACCCAAATGGAGTCATGTTGCCTGCGAGTATGAGGTAAACCCGTAATGAAATCCATATTGACCACTTCACACTTCCAAGTAGGAATGCTAATCTCCTGAGTCACACCCCCTAGTTTTTGATGTTCCACCTTAACCTGCTGACAGTTGGGACACTTTGCCACAAAATCTGCAATGTCCCTCTTCATGTCATTCCACCAAAGACTTCTCGTAGATCACGGTACATCTTAGTGGCACCCGGATGAATAGAATATATGGAATTATGGGCTTCGGTAAGGATCTGCTGTCTCAACTCACCCACATTCGGAACACATAAGCGACCCTGGTAACAGAGTACACCATCTCCCCCTTGGGAGAAATCCTCGACTCTCTGTTGATAAACTGCACCTTTCAGCTGAAGCAATATGGGATCACTATCCTGTTTCTCTTTAATCTTCACTACTAATGAATATTCTGACCTATTTTAGACTATCACACCACCATCTGGCATGTCCATAAGGAAAACTCCTAAGCGAGAAAGCCTATGAACATCTCTGGATAATTATTTCTTCTCTTCCTCAACATGTGACACACTACCCATGGACAACATGCTGAGGGCATCAACCACTATATTTGCCTTACCCGGATGGTAGAGCACATTTATATCATAATCCTTGAGGAACTCAAGCCATCTCTTCTGACGAAGATTCAACTCTTTTGGGGTGAACACATCCTGGAGGCTCTTATGATCTGTGAACACATCAACATGAACACCATACAAATAGTGTCTCTAGATCTTTAGGGCAAACACAACCGCTGCAAGCTCGAGGTCATGAGTCGGGTAATTCCTTTTATGGACCTTAAGCTGTCTGGAAGCATAGGCTATGACCTTACCCTGCTGCATCAAAACACAACCCAAGCCAACTCTGGACGCATCGCAATAAACCACATAACCATCTGAACCCTCTGGTAGAGTCAAGACAGGAGCTGTAGTCAACCTAGTTTTCAGTTCTAAGAAACTCTTCTCACACTCATCTGACCACTGAAACTTGAACTTTTTCTGAGTCAACTTGGTCAATGGGGAAGCTATGGATGAAAATCCTTCAACAAATCTCCGGTAGTAACTGGCTAAACCCAAGAAACTTCTTATGTCAGTCGGAGAGGTGGGTTAGGTTCAGTGCATTACTCCCTCAATTTTATGGGAATCAACACGGATCCCTTCTCTTGATACCACATGACCAAGGAAAGAAACAGACTGTAACCAGAATTCACACTTGCTAAACTTAGCGAATAGATGTCAATCTTTGAGAGTTTGCAGAATAACCCTCAGATGAGTCCCATGCTCTCCTTATTCCGAGAGTAAATGAGGATATCATCAATGAAAACAATGACGAACAAGTTCAAATACTGTTTGAACACCCTTTTCATTAAGTCCATGAAAGATGCAAAAGCATTGGTTAGTCTAAAAGACATGACTACAAATTAGTAGTGACCATACCGAGTCTTGAAGGTTGTTTTCAGGATGTCTTTATCTCTGACTCTTAGCTGATGATAATCGAATCTGAGGTCTATCTTAGAAAAGCAACTAGCACCCTGAAGTTGGTCGAACAAGTCATCAATCCTGGGGATAGGATATTTGTTCTTGATTGTGACTTTGTTCAACTGACGGTAGTCAATGCACTCCTGAGAGAACCGTCCTTCTTATGCACGAACAACACTGAAGCACCCCATGGAGAGATGCTGGGTCTGATGAAACCCTTATCTAGAAGGGCTTTCAATTGTTCTTTCAATTCCTTAAGATCAGCTGGAGCCATTCTATAAGGAGGAATCGAAATGGGCTGGGTATCTGGAAGGAGATCTATTCCGAAGTCAATTTCCCTTTCGGGAGGAACTTCGGTAAGATCTTCTGGGAACACTTTTAGAAACTTATTCACTACTGGGACTGACTCAAGAGTTGGGGTCTCGGAGCTTGAATCCTTAACCTGAACAAGATGATAAATATACCCTTTGGAAATTATTTTTCTTGCCTTAAGGTAAGAAATAAATTGACCTGCAGGCATTGAGTTACTACACTTTCACTTTAAGATTGGATCGTTAGGAAACTGAAACCAAACGATCTTAGTTCTACAATTAACTGAGGCATAATAGGAATGTAACCAATCCATGCCTAGAATGATATCAAAATCTACCATTTCTAACTCTATAAGATCTACTAAGGTGACTTTTTGGAAAACTATGACAGGGCAATTTCTGTATACCCGTCTAGCTATAACTGGGTCACCAACTGGAGTAGAGACTGAGAAGGATTCTGGGAGTATTTCTGGTCTGACATCAAAATTTAGTGCTTTATAAGGAGTTACAAATGAAAGCGTAGCCCCTGGATCTAACAATGCATAAACATTGGTATTAAAGACTCGCAACGTACCCGTGACCACATCAGGAGAATCATCCTGGTCCTGTCGAGCCTGAAGTGCATATAGTCTGTTCTGGCGCTGACCACCACCTGTTCGAGACGAAGCACCCTACTGAATGGGGCGACCTGCTGTAGCTGCTGTAGAACCAGTCTGAGTTTGTGGGCGAACATCCTTACCCTTTTGAGAAGCTGTTGGACAATCCCTTATAATGTGGCCAGGTTTACCACACCCAAAGCAATTTACACTACCTCTCATACACTCACCTTGGTGGTTTCTACCACACTTTCTACACACTGGGTTAGTGCACCCACTAGTAACCGTACCATGGGACTTAGAGCCAGACGCTCTATCCCATCGATCCTTTTTGAACTTAGGCGTTGGGGCACTAGCAGAAGATGGAGCTGGAGCTGAATTTTTCTAGCGATATTGAGAGCGATTTCCACTATCTGACCTCTGCTGATAGTGGCTATAATCACCTGTCCTAGCCCTCTTAGCATCTCCTCCCTTTTCTTTAATCTTCTCCTCCTCAATTTGTTAAGCATAAGTAACTAACCTGGAGAAGTCCATCTCCTTAATGAGCATGTCCGTCTTGCATTCTTTGACCACATCATCAGATACTCCAGACACGAACTTGCTCGTATGAGCTCTAGAGTCAGCTACCATTGTCGTAGCATGCTTGGATTGCTGAGTGAACTTCAGATCATAATCCTTTATGCTCATGTCATCCTGCTTCAAGTTGATGAACTCCTGAACCTTGGCTTCCCTGAGCTCTAGTGGGAAGAACCGGTCCAGAAAAGCAGTCTTGAAAATATCCCAAGTCACTGGTCCTATATTTGCACAATGAGATTCCTTCCATTGATGGTACCAAGTGTAAGCCACTTCTTTTAGCTGATAAGCGGCCAAGTCTGCACCCTCGATTGGGGTGACACCCATAATGCTTGTCACATTCTGAACATCCTCTAAGAAATCTTGGGGATCCTCTTCTGGCTTGGACCCATGAAACTCTAGAGGGTTCATCCGAGTGAAGTCCCAGATTCTGGCTGCAGCAGTATTAACCTGAGGCGGAGCTGGTACCGCAGCCTACTTATTGACCTGGGCGGTCATGGCCTGAGCAAGCACTTGAAAAGAAGCCTTGAATTCGGCATGCGTAACCTGCTCGTTCAATGGGTCTGCTGGAGCTGCTGGCTGATTCCTAGCATTAGCTCTTCTGGGAGGCATTTTTCTGAAATGCGAAGAGCATGAGTTAGAATAGAAGGAGATTAAATAGAGCTAATACTCTATAGCATGAGCTGGAAAAGAAAGAAGGGAAGTTATTCCTAATGACGTCTCATAGCTTCTCCCCCATAAGTGTGACACGTTTCACACCTATGAAGAAAACTCTACTTGATGCGGCTTTCGGACGTCCTAGGACACTTAAACCTTAGGCTCTGATACCAAGTTTGTCATGCCCCGAAGCTACCCCCGGACACAACACAGTTCTTAGTGTCATAAGTGACCCCAAGTTAACCCATGGCATGGCATATCTATACAAAATTAGATTAAAGCATGCATTTTGTGGAAGCTAAAACAATTATCATCTGAAATCAAGGAAGAACCCAAAAGTATGAATATATAAATAGTTTAGTGTTGACTGAAAGGAAAAAATATATATAACAATACTAACAACTGCTGAAACTAGTCTATGTCTGCAAACCTTCTAACTGAATAGGAGTTGCTCGGACATGCCCCCAACTAACTCTAACAAATCTGAGACTGAAAGTAAATACTGAAGATATAAGTATGTCTATTGTCCTCGAACTAATGAGGACTCACCACTGAACTGCTGAGTACGGACTGGAAGTCAAACTAAGCGCGGTCTGGATGTTGAGCGCCTGTACCTACATCATAAAATGATATAGCACAAAAGTATGCGTCAGTACTTTGAATGTACTGAGTATGCGGGATATAGGCTAAGCTGAACAACATAATAACTGAGCATAGAAGTAGATATACTGGAACATAACTTAGAGCTAAGCTGGATGCAATGACCAATTATAAATCATAAAGATAAAACATGTTGAACTGAATACTGAAGTAAATACTGGATAAATGGTTAATGCAACATGAGTATGACTGTGGGAGCTACTAATAATCGACATACCCCAAGCTGAGCTAACTGTGGGGCCAACCTATAACCCTGGATGAAAGTGTGTTCATACCTTGCCAAGGGTACTAATAAGTCTGACATGGATCCACTACTGATGTCCACAAGGGACGAGTAGGTGCAACCTAGTTTGACAGCTGACTCCTTCAATACCTATGGTGGCACCGTAGTTTTGGGACTTGGGGACTGCTACTAAAGGTCTTAGCCTAAACTGACAGCTAAACCTTCATCCCCTCATCCGCTCGGTACTAAGTCTACTCCCAACTGAATATAAGAAATAATGTACTGTAATGATGGATAGCTCAAAATACTGGAAATCAACTGAAAATGCAACATAAATATACTGAGGTCTATGGCATTCGAATTCTTATGTATGAGCATATAACTAATCTGCCTAGTAAGCTTAATTCATGAAGTACTGTAAGTATACAAACTAGGGTTTCTGAACATTGTACATAGAACTATACTAATTCTCCAAGAAACATATAGTCAATGCCGTAGAGGTTGTAGGAACTGAATTTCAATAAATCCCTAAGATTTTAGAGCCCTGGGTCTGAACAATTCATGGAGAAAACTTAAGACTGACTGGAATCTAGGGACCTAATGGGTGAAATGAACCCACTAGTGAGATCCCACATACCTGGTGAAGAAATCTATGGAGAAATCCTTGGATTTTTAGGGCTGAACTTGATGAAGACCTCTGCTTGTTCTTGGGAGAAAACTGTCGCCTCTTTCTCTTATTTTCTTTCTAAGGTTGAAGAATTTAGGAGAATAGATGTTGTAGGTAGTTTGTGACTAATTAACTAGGCTTAGAGTAGTCAAAATATCATAGCTTAGGTTTTAAAAGAGGTAGAAAAAGTCCAAAATACCCCTGGGAAAGTTAAAAGAAATTCTGCAGAAAATCACAACTCAGGGATCAGAAATGACAGACCGTACTCCTAGACGATGGACCGTCAACTGAGTCTTGGTCCTACCTAGGAGTTTTAGGGGTTATCTGGTCTCAGGAACTACGACTCCACAGGACGGACCGTACTCCTGGAAGACGGTTCGTCATGTGGCCCGTGGTTCCTGGGACTTTGGCTTGGTCTTGGGATTCCACGAGTCAAAGGACGGACTGTGGTTTAGAAGTACGGTCCGTGACCTGACTCGTGATTCCTGGGACAAGGGCTAAGGGTCTCTGAGGTTCTGGTTCCACGAGTCAACAGGATGATTCGTGGTCCTGGACTACGGCCCGTGGTCTGACTCGTGGTCCCTGAGCCCTGGACTGATGGTTCTCTGATTAAGGGAAACCACGAGTGACAGGACGGACCGTGGTTTCAAACTACGGTCCGTGGTCTTGAATCGTGGTTCCTGAAAACATGAATTTTTTTGAAAATTTTATTTTCTACTGGTTTTCTGAGCTTAGTCTGGGCGTGAAAGTGCTGGGGTATTACACCAATCTTCTAAAGATGTAAAAGCTTCTTCATACGTTTGAAATTTCTTGAAGATGCTTCCAATAAATCCATTGGTCATTTTGGCACATTCTTGCCAAGTACAATATATACCTTGTTTTTTTCCTTAAAAACAACAAAAAAATTCTTGGCCATGAGATGAAAAATAGAGAGAATGGAAAATGACAATGTTAAGATTATCAACAATAAAAGAAAGACAAAACGTATTGAATGAAACAAAGAGTATAAAAGGATGAAAAAGAAAAAGAAGGTCTGTAAGAAAGAGTGTTGGAAATTACAAATACTTTCCAAAAGGTGCTTACATTTTTCTTGTGCAGCGTGTTGGAAGAGAGAGAGTCAGGTATAATGATTTTGGTTTGTTTGGGTAGTAGTTCTGGGGTTTGAAGGGTATTTTGGGTAGTCATAAAGTGAGAAGTTACTCCTCTACCTTTGAAAAGTAGGTGAAGTTACTTAAATACCCCCAAAAAGGTGAAGTTGTGCCAAATATAATTTTTGTTCAGAAAAATATGTGAGTGATTCATACACAATATCTCTTTCCTTTATCATGGATTCGACCAATTGATATGTTTCCACAAATGATTAAAAATAAATACATTCCTTCTTTTTGGTGCACAAAATTATTAAATTTATTTTTTGCATATTTGTATTTATAACAGCTAAATGAGATTTAAACTTCAAATATCAGTATACATATATAACAACACCTCACTATAGCAACCATGAAATGTTCAGACAAACGCTGTCAGTATAGAAAAATTTGACTGTACATTGTAAACAAATTTTAAATTAAAATTTTGAAAATATTTCATCAAAGACAATCAAAAATCCTCTATTTGTATAGATAAAAGAGAATAAGATATATATATAAGTGAAACTTAAATCTGCATACACATAGGACATATACATACTTAATGCATGTAATCTTAAAATACCAATCACTAAAAAATAATAGTAAATTTTGCAACAAACTTATAAAAAAATTATTCTACTTATAATGTTAATTAAATTAAATAAAAATTTATGATACATAGGTTAAAAATAAAATATTTTATATAATATAAAAAGTTGTTATATAGATGAAAGATTAAAATGGCAAGGATAAAATAAGTGTGTACATAAGATTAAAGGAGAAAAATGACTATTTTTCAAAATTGGGATGGTAATTTGATTATTTTTTTTTTAAATTGAGAGTGTAAATTATTTTTGCCCTTCTCCTAACACATTATTTAATTTAGTGATAATCTTTGTATCAATGCGAAAATCTTCCCAAGGATACAACTTACAAGCACTCATAAATGAGCATGCATGTAGAGTCACACCAAGTCAGTATACCTGCCTGTGTGTCATGTCCAATTGGAGAACTCATCTCAAGTCGCAAACCAATCGGCTAACGAACACATTTTCTAGCTAGGCCTTTGGAACTCCAAATTGCAGACTAATACGTTCTGTACACACACTGATCAGGTAGGGGTCGTTTGGTAGAGTGTATAAGAATAATGCTGAATGTAATGTATTAATAATGTTTGTATTAGTGATGCTTGCATTATTTCTTATATACTATTTGGTTTAATGTATTAGAAATAACATGTTTTATATAATTTTTATAAAAAAATATTTGTTTACAAAAAATACCCTTTATGCAAGTAGGGGTGGACATGGTACGATATTGAGAATTTTAGTTCGGTAGTTTAGATTTTGGATTTTCAAAAATATAATATTATCATCATATTAAATTAATTTGGTATTTTATGATTTTGATACTTTGTCGTACGATAAATCAGTAATCATAATTTGTTCGACTTTGACTTATATATACTCTTACTAGTTTATGAACACATGCATCACACGCGTATCACATACTAATCAATATAATTTTTTTAACGGTTAAAAAGTCCAAGCTTAAACTGATAAATGATGAACCTATTCAATATTAATATATACTAATAATGTATTCTTTTAATATCATCATATTAAATCAGTAGCTTACTTAATATTTAAATTATCAAATTACTAGGGAACATGATCGCGCTTCACGCGAGCGTTAAATTAAATATTTTAGAATTAATTTTCTTTCGATCAATTTTATATCCGCTATTTAATTCAATCATATCATTATTTATTTATTTTTAATTATATTATGGCAATTATTTAAAAATGATGATAAATAACATAGCTATCTATTAAATGATAGATAGTATATTATTAATCAATAAGTCATAAAATATTTTGTAATATAATTTTTCTTTCATTTTTATTACATGATGAGGCATTTGACAGTAGATTATGTAATGATGAATATTGCAATTTATGCAATTTGCAATTGTACAATTTTTGTACACATCATATCTATCAGGACGTTTGATTCTTCAGATGTATCTGTATCTCATGATAAATATTTTGTTAGTTGTATAGGAGAACAAAATAATAAAATAATTGAAGTTATTGTTAATAATTTTTCTTGTTAATTATCCGAACTCATTTGATGTGTAAGTTGTTTAATAATTTTATCAATTATAGTAATCGTGTGTTTGCAATTGTTAGAATCAAATTAAAGAGATAGTTCAGCAATTAAATGATAATTAAATATAATAAATTATCCGATTATATCATTATATCATTTTTAAATTATATTATGACAATTATTTTGAAATGATGACAGATAATGTAGGTTATCAAATTTATTAGCATCTATTTAACAAAATAAATTCTATAATAACAATTTTGTTTCAATTCTATTACACGTACATGTATTTGATTGAAGATTTTAATAATTGTGCGTGTTCTTTTGTTGGAATACCAATGAGGTCAAACCTTTAAACTGTAATATATATTCAGATATAATATTTTTCGTGAATATGTAAGTAATATCTTTCAAAATGAAATAATAATAAAATAATAAAAAAATACATAAGCACGATTTGTCATTTTTTGTTGGGTTAATCTTGTAGAACTCCTTTGTATATTTCACTACTAAACTTGTACACGCTTCGCGTGATCAAAGAAAATATCAATTATAATTATTTTATACAAAATTTAATTAAATTTGATAAAATATATACATATAAAATATAATTTAATTTCTAAATTCACATTTTTAAGATATAAAAAATCAGCTAGACACCATTAGAGTTGACAATATTGTCAAGAGGATGAAAAAGTGATACAACAATGAATATTTAAAAGCTTAAATTTTCAAACATGATAGAGGAGAAAATATTGTAAGAAAAAATAAAGCGTTCTTTCATATTCTCCAAATAAATATAGCATTAATCCTTTTATATTTGTGCATCTCAGTATTTGGAGAATAATTATGATTAATCTATTTGAATTTGTTGTCTTTGTAAGTAGCATCAATCTTATATCCAAGAACTATTAAAAATTTATTTTTCGTAATGACTTATTTTTCGAAGTCATTCTTCAAATATTTTTATTATTAATAATTGCGATGCGAGTATATTTTCTTATGGAATGAGTTCTCCAACATACTCTATATGTAACAAATTCTTGTCGCTTGGTATTTATCACAATCCTAGAAGCTCATTTCTCATATTACATGTTCCGAAGAGCTTGTAAAAGGTAAGCATATATAGTATTTAAAATACTGAAATATATAAATTTTGGTGAATTTAATAACAATTCAATAGAAATAGCTTGACAAATTTATTCATTATTTATATAAAGATGACAAATAGGGACATTGGTTAAGACAAAGAAAAAGAAAAACTAAAAGTAAATTGACAAATAAAAGAATTACAAAAATGTAGAGATGACTTGAATTAACACAAAAGAGAAAGGATAAAACAAAACAAATTGAGAAATGAAAATAGAACACTTACCAAAAATTTATCACACTGATTAGAGAAATGATAAAGTCATTTATTTCTACAACAATGAAGATATTTATTCTTTCATTAAAATTACAAAAAAAATAGAAAAGTTTCAGAGAAGAAGGCAAAAAAAAGCTACTCAAATAGAAATCTTGGTCAAAGAGAGGTGTTACATCACTTTTTCTATTCCTACAATAATAAGGACATTTATTATTTCATTAAATTACAATAAATAGAAAAATAAGGAGATAAAGGCAAAAAAATAATATATACTCAAATAGAAATTTTGGCCAAAGAGAAGTGTTACATCACTTTTTCTATTCCTAACTTTATATATACATATATAGATTGAAAACAATTACTATCAGCCAAAAATAACATCTAAATAAATCACTAAAACACAAAAACATGATAAATCAAATTACATATACCAAGTCAGAGAAATAGAAGAGAAGAAGCAACATTTGAAATATCATTATCGGGCAAAAATAATACATCAATAAATTATCAAAAAATAAAAATAGGATAAATAGAATTAATGACAAACAAAGTAACAATGTTGTAGACCAAATATTTTGAAAAAAGATATAAAGAAAAAAAGTACAAAGATTCCAAAAAAGTCATTCTACAAATTACAAGTCTCGCAGGTATGAAAAAAGTGAAATAGATCAAAAATAACATATAAAGAATTGCCAAAATAAAAACAGGAGAATAAGATTAAATGCATCTAAATAATAATATTTGAAGCTAAAGAAATTACAAACAAAATAAAGAATAGAGAGAAAAAGGATCCAGAATTCTACAAACCTTTAAGTGTTTCAGAATCGCATGTGTATATATTAAAAAAAATTATAAAAAAAGAGGAGAAAATTGACATGAACATCTAACAACTCCATAAGTGATTCATATTTATAGATTGATTAAGTCATACAAATTAGGTAGAAGAGAGTTGAAGGGACATGCTATTAAGTAGAGAATGCAAATAGATGGAGGTTTTTTTTGTAACCAACACATTATTAGATATAATAAATATGATATATATTTTTAATTTTCAAACAAATTGTAATGAAAAAAAATGAAGGAAAAAACTCAAAAAAGGAGAAAATAAATAAATATGAATGTTAGTTTTAGAGAGGTGCCACATCATCAAGTCTAAAACCTTCCTTTATATATATATATAGATTGACAACACATAAAAGCGAATATTTCTGAAAAAGAAAAACTAGAAGAATCGAATATATGATATGAAAACAAAAGGCAGAATAATCCTTACTAACCAAATAATAAGAGTAGTAAATATTTTACCAACAACGCATGAGGAGCAACTACAGTCTACACCAACCCGTGATCTTCTATTAAGGGAAAAAGCAATTTAATTTAATCAATGAATAAAGAAGTGATTTAAATTTGTGCAAAAGATGTCAAAAGACTATATAGATAGAAGATAAATGAGTAATGTTAAAAGTAAGTGATGAAAAGACTTACATTATAAACTTATAATAAGAAATTATTTACAATTAGCTACATTCAATGCAGTTATTATTTAACATTAAATGGTAGAGGGGTGCTATATTTATCTGTTTCCTAATTAAATATTATTTTGTTAGGATATAAATTTACATTATTGTACAAAAATGTGTCTTGAAGTAATATTAGGTCAAAGGGTATTATGGTCACTCAACTTCATAAGGTTATTATAATCTATTAATTTTCGGGCTTTCCACTTATAGTATAATATGATAAAAGAGAATTATGACTTCGGCTTTTCAAGAAACGTCTCAATTATATCATACTAACACCTTATACATGTACACATATTCGAAATACAATAAATATCATTCGTTAATCAATTGCACAAGAAAAACATTTCAATCAAGATAGAGTAGTAATCAAAGTCCAAAAGACTAAATATTAGTTTTGAACTAATACTATTTGTCAGGACCCGATTTCTCAGGTCATGATGGCACCTACAAACCTCCAGTAGACGAATCAATTCTCGTAGCCCGGAACGGTTAGTAATGGGCTACCACCTAACCAATACTCATGACAAGCAAAAAAATAAACGGACGTAGAATAAGATAAAGACAAGCGGAAGCAAAAAACCTGAATATATAAGAAAACTAAACCAACCCCAAGACTTGGTAATCGACAGTACAGAACCTTCTAATAGAATACAAGTGTTAAAAGTAAACAAAAAAGGTACAACAGTCTCTGAATATACAAGAGTAACAGTACAAGGATGAGATGTAGTCAAGCCACGACCGCCAGACGCTCACCCTAGTCTCGAAGATCCAAAAGTTGCACGAGTCTCCAACGCGATCAACGATGAAAGCTCAACTAATATCTGCACCAAAAAGTGCAGAAGTGTATTATGAGCACCAATTGGTAAGCAACAGGTACCTAGTAGGCATATCGGCCTACTGAGCGCATATAAAATATAAAAGTCATAAAAAGCATAATACAAGAAGATAGTCACAGAAAACAAGGAAGAAGCACATGGAAACTAGCACATGAGTAATCCAACCAAGAGTACATGAATAACATGCTAGCACATAAGATACACATACACAGATTCTCAAGTGAAAGGAGGAAGAAGGACGCACCTGGGATCCTTGCAATAACAGTATATATAAGAAAAGTTTAAAGATATGGGCGGTATACCGATAATCTCAAAAATGACGAAAAAGAAGGAAAGCAAGCCGACAAACAAACTAGAAATCACAGACTAACAAAAACAAGTCTAAGATATCAAATACCAAGATAAAATAGCCGCAAACAACTCACAAGTCAAGCCTAAGATGAAATAACTAACCCAAAAGTATCAAAAACTGCTACTCAAGCCAGGATAAAACATGAATAAAAAACCCTACAATCGCTCAGAAAGCTACACAATTAGCAAAACAGTAAGATGGGACCCACTAGCCTCTTCATAATCTCAGTCCCAAGGACGGTGCCTCAACAGGCTAAAACCATTCATCCAATCGATAGCAAAAGTCCATACCAGTTCTACGAAATGATAGAAGTAACATAATCTACCTACAGTCCCAACGATCCCCCATATAACCGAGGAACATAATCAAGTGAAAACAAACCCTCCGGCCGCCCATACAATCAGAGCGTATACTGAACACACAACAAACAAGGGTGAAATCAGCGTGCCAAATGCATGATAGTGATATGATGTGAAAGTAACCGGTATGTTCCCCCTCAGGTACCTCAATGGTCCATGTAAAGGCAGGACCCATAGAAGGACTCTACCCGTGTACCTCTCCTACGTCGTACACCCCTCATCCGAAACACGCAGCCCAAGGCCCCTGGTCCTGGATCGACAGGGTCCATGGAAGTCTACTGGTCGATCACATACATCGCCCAGCGATCTCAAATAGTATCTCAAAACTCGAAACCTCGTAGTATATGCCCGGGATCGAATCGGGTCTAAAATTGTATTAATAATCTCAACCCTTTCAGAGGGTGCCCAAAGGATACTCGGGTCTAAATCAGTAGTAAAAGTCTCAATAACCCTCTCAAAGGGTGCCTAGAGCGTATCCGAGTCTAAATCAGTAATAAAATCAAGTCTAGTGCTACGGCCCTACCGAGCCTAGTATCAATAGGAAATCAAGTCTAGTGCTACGGCCCTGCCGAGCCTAGTATCAATAGGAAATCAAGTCTAGTGCTACGGCCCTGCCGAGCCTAGTATCAGTAGGAAATCAAGTCTGAAATCATCCAAATCTCGTTTTATCATCATTTAAACTGAAAACGGACCCCCAGGGCCATGCAAGGTTTAGAAAACTGTCTATAGTAGGCCCAAAGCTAAAAAAATGATAAAACATGCGGGGAAAAACCTTTTTCATGGATAATATGCTCACACACAAATATAAATTAGCCCAACGGCTCACAAACATTCCTACCGGCCCTGCACAGGCTCAAAAACTCTACAACAGACATAACCAGCCTAAAATAAAAGCTCTATGTCCAGGACTCGCGGATATTCCCAAATGAACCACCATTTATGTTCTAGAGTCAACATAAGGCCACACAGGACCACAAGGATAATATACAATACTACGCGAATACTACAAATAACGTATGAAATAAATGGACAGAAAGACGGATAAGGTCTGGGGTACCAACCTATAACAACCCGCCCAAGGATACTAAGTAGAGCAGTTATAGTCTATATATGTAGAGTCTAGATAGGGGAAACTATAACCTAACTATCGTCCGACGACTAGCTGCGGGAACAGCTTTGTCCAAGCTCAAACTACTCTGGGAAGCTCCAATTCGTGAAACCACTATCAACACAATAATCTATACATTAATATGAGACTAACGATACCCATAAAGCTATAAACATAACCGGGTTGAAATTCGAGTCAGAAACGGGCCCGTAGGCCTCGCAACCCGAAATCAAAAATGAAAAATACCCATGTATTTTTTACAATCCCGGGAGCATATACTCAAAATTTGAGCGGAAACGGACATGAAATAGGGCTCCAAAATAGCCCACCATGCAAGGAATTAAAGAGGGTAATCAAAGGGGAAAACGAGAATTAAAGAGAGAACTTACCCGTCTTAGAAGTCAATAAACGAGCTAGGATTGATGAAATATTATCCCCCAATCAGTTGGGATCAATAATAGTGAAATATGGTGTTCTTGGGAGTTTTTGGCAATGGAGGATCGAACTTGGGTGTGTTGGGAAATGAAGAAGAAGAATGGAAAAGCCAACTTAAAGCTGACTGCCTTGTCCTATGCGAACACGACCAACGTGTCGCCTACACGAAGAACAAAATGGGTGGCTGGCCAAATTCACTATGCAAACGCGGCCAAGGCCCGGGAACGCGAAGAACAAAATTGGGGCAGCTGGAATTGCCGTATGCGAACGCGACTAGCTCCCCGCGTTCGCGAAGAACAAAATGGGCTATGACAGCAACCAGCTGTCAAGGACAGATTTTCACACTTTGGGTCCCCGAGAATGTATCCGAGGTCTCGCAAACAAAAATGACCTGAGTTATTCAACTAGAAATGACTTTTTGAATCCAATGAAATCGATAAAAATTCCATCGGAGGTCGATATAATGAAAGGGGGCCCCATGCCCAAAATCAACATTTAGCCAACTATTTCCAAAACGGAACTCAAGGGCCGAAATCAAGTCCGGAAGCCTCGGGATCCGAACCAATGGCCCTTCTAGCCTAAAATCGATATTTTGGAGCTAACAGTGCTGAACGAATTTTCATTCGAGGCCGTGTTCTCCGAATGTTGACAAAAGTCAACAAAACAAGCCCAAATGGCCTGAAAATACAAAATAAGAGAGAATTCCCAACTGAAAAGCTCCTGGATCCCGACCAAAGGTTCAACTAGACCAAAGTCCATGCTTTAGAGTTAACGGAAGAGTCAGAATTTGATTTCGAGCACATTCACCAAGAATGTAGACTGAAGTCAACGATTTCCAAAGCCTAAAGCTCTAAACAAGGAACAGCCAAAAAAACTAAACAAACGGTCCGGGCACCAAACTATTGGTCCAAGCAAGCCATAAATGACTTGGGGCCGCCACATGCAAGCTCTTAAAGTAGAAGAAGATCTGCCAACAGGACGACACCCTACAGAACAGAATCAACGAAAGCAACCAAGCATTAACTCCTTACTAGCCAAGCTAGATTTCAAACTTAAGCTCCAAAACTACAAAGATCTGCCAACCCAAACTAAACCTCGAGAATCTCAACCGGTAAGCACCGACATAACACCGAAACCAAAGACGCAAGGCGACCAACACACAGAACTCGAATCTTCAAAACCACAACCAAGTTTGCCATAAAAGCCAACAATCAAAACTCTAACTCAGGAACCCGCTGATCCGCAAAACCCTTTTATTCTGAACTAAATCATTTTGCACTGCAAACAGGAAGCTTCACATAAGCCGACACTCAAACCACCCTCGAAGCATCAACTGACACACTAGAGATCCATAGTTCCCGCTTATACTCTACCACGAGCGAAGTCACCCTTTTTACTCAACCCCATTACAAACCAAGCTATAGCCCACTAGCCTTTTCCATCCAAGATAACAATCCTTAGAATATCATTGAGAACTAGAGTCACCTGTCCTGAGTGACCATCAACCAACGAACGAACACTCTTGCGAACATCAAACTCGATAACTAAACCCAACTGAACAACCCATCTGAACCCGACTGAATTTTGCACACCAGGGTTAGAAAAAAGCATGAATGAACACCTTGTGTTAACTGAGAAAATTCCAAATTGTAGAACAAACCCAACCCCGCTGCACCGTGCCAAGTCTGAATCAACTGGAAGCGAATGAACCAGGGCAAAACCAAGCCTCTGTAAGGAGTGTGGTAAGCCTACCACAAAGTCATAAATCACCAACTAAGCTCCAAACTCTAAGAATACCGCTGCTACTCCGAATACTCAAACACTATTCAAAAATAAAATTGCCTTTCAACTCTCACCTCAGGAAGAAGTCTACCATGCTACAAATACCAAGTCAAAACACCCCGTAGGCAAAGGAAAAGGTTCCTGGGGTGCAAGGCCACCAGCTAGCTATAGAAATGTTTGCATACACCTTCAACTCATCCTTTTGGCTCGAATCAACTACTCTGCTGTATCAGCACACAAACCCATCATCCTAAAGCATACCAAATACCAAACTTTTAGTCCATACTGGCCGATTCTAACCAACATTGGAACCCCACATAAAAGACAACCCTGTAAGAATTAACTAAACAAACTTTCAAACTCTCGGCAAATAAATGGTGACCACCAGTCTCTAAGTACCATTAGAACTCAAAATAGCCTCGCTAGCCTCAACCCGCACAACCTGATCAAATATAGTATACACCACTACTGAAATTCAAACCTACACCGCTGGGTCTGTCCAACCATGGTAGAAGTAACCTCGTACTATCTAGAACACCACTAAAATCTAGAACTTACGCCACTGAATTTATCTAATCAAGGCATAATGGACCTCATTTTTTACAAGAACACCATTGAGATCTGAAATGTCCAGCCTAATCAACTGGTTAGCCAAGGACTGGATGTTTAAGGCCAACCATCGCTCCACACCTAAAATGGGAAAGCTAAGTTGTCTGAACTCATTAATTTCCAACCCAAGAAGCTGCAACCAAAAAGAACCAACCACGAACCATTCGGAGTAGTTTGCTATCCCACAATTCTGAAACACAACTCTAGTTGGCAACCAATACCTCTATCGAACCTCTGCATAAACCCATACACTGTCGATGAACACTTAGGGACTGGAGTTATCTAACTCTGAACATACTGTTTGAGCAAAACCAAAAATGCTATGAAGACTTGGATTATTTACCGAACATCATAAGGAAACCACAACTGATGCAATGAGTCCCCAAAGGTAGTACTGAAAATGACCACTACTCTCACCAAAAGGAATTCTGACCTCGGACCAATCAAAGAAAAGCTACTGCAATCTGTAGTTAGTCGAATCATGTCAATACACATAAACCCAAGCAAACTCTCAACTGTCACCTCTGCCAACTACTAAAACATATAAGCACGAACAAGGAGTCATCACCCTCCTTTGCAAACCCAACAAAACCATTTCCAAGGAAACACCAAACTTGTTAGGCTTTCTCTCAAATACAACCTGGAGCTATTCCCTTAGCTCCCACAACTCTTAGTGGTAACACTGGATACGAAGGAACGAGGGTAGACTGGATGCCTAACTTAACCCAAAATGCTATAGTCAAAACCCAACCGTAATGCCACAATTCCACAGTCAGACTTCAGTCACGACGCTACCATCTACACTTAGCCAAATAGATAAAACCAGAACCCGACCACAATGCCATACTCAAACTTGATTCTATCAACCAAAACTGGGAAGAGCAAGAAAGGAACTCAACCAGACATAGAACCGGAGGAAAACACGAAAGCAACCCATACCTTCTAACTTACCAAACCAAACAACTAGGGAAGGTCAATTCAAATCACCCGAGGAAAGCAAAACTGACTAAGGCTCCCTAGCATAACTAATACCACCCAACTTAAGACAAGATCTCAAACTCCGGCACAACTACCGGTAACACCAAACCAATACATGAACCCCTAGCAAATGCTAGAAAACAGCCTAGGCAACAACCATCTAAGACCGCTCAAATGAGAAGACTCAACACAAGTCTAGAGCCATAACGAAACTAGGACTAGAATCAACCAGAAAGACTAACAAGAACTACCCCTAACCTAAGACTCTGGGTAAGCACCTCACAAGTATAACTCACCCCCATCCACTACTAAGGAATAAACTACCAATAAAATAATGCATAAACACTACAACTCAGGTAGTCAAACAACTAAACAAGTAGCAGGTAGGCATATAAACAAATAAATAATAGAAGGGATAGAATTGCACTACGAGCAGGACTTATCACAAGCCGAAGGTAACAAAAGCCTTACCTGGAGCAATAATATCAAGATCCTCTACCTCGGACCCACCAAAAGGAGCATCAGACTGACGGGGTCTAACTCTGGACTGAGTAGTCAAAGCTAAAGGCTCAACCATCCCACACCGAGGACAAGCTCTATAAAGGTGACCCATATCTCCACAATCATAACAACCAGGCTATCCGGGATACACAATCATGGGGAAATTCCTAGCAAAGTGTCCACGCTCACCACACCAAAAACAACCTTTACCTGAACAACTGGCCTGAAATCTACCTCTAACCATCTGGAGACCACCCCTACTACCCTGCACTCCATCTCTAGCCGGTGGTACTGAAGCCTTGGAAGATAACATCTGCTGACCCTGCTGATTGGAAGGTGGTATCATGGGACAATCAATAACAAATTTCCCATGAACACCACACTGAAAGAAAATCCCAATGGATACATATGGGCGAGGAGATCTCACTGAACCTGACCGTCCACCACGGCCTACATAACTTGAAAGCGAACCTCGGAGAAACTAACCCATACTATGTCTACTAAGCTCAATATGTCCTGTACCACCATCCTCTGGAACCTGTGGAGCAACCAAAACTGGTCTTGTAGATAAGAAGTAGTGGAACCTATCTCTGAGGGAGAATCCCCTACCTCATGTCTGAGAACCTCGGGAACCATCCTGGTGACGATGTTTTTTATCACTACCTCCATAATCCTCACGGCATAAGACCTCAATAGCCCAAGCATGATCGACCACTCAGAGAAAGGTAGTCCCAACTGTAACCAAGTGCTCGGTTGCCAAACAGAGCGGTGAAATCAAACCTCCCATGAAGCTCTGAACCCTATCAAACTCTGAAGGCATAGTCCTAGAAGTACGCCTAACCATCTCGTGAAACCTTGCCTTGTAGTTCAACAATGACAAACAACCCTACTGAAGAACTGGAAGCTCAACCCTAATTGAAACACCACTCGAAGAACCGGGTACTGAAACACTTACCGAAGGACTCAGAGTCCTATCCATGGTGTCCTGAAGAACTGGGGTAGCTATGAAACCAATCAAAGGCTGGGCTGGTCCTATACCTCCTATCTAATGTAATCTGCTCTCACTCTGAAGTCCTGGTGCTGATGAAACCACTGAAGTAACATGCACAGAACCCTCGATACCAATCGCTGTCGAACTCATCTTAGGCATCTAAGAAGGAATGAAACAACCAAAGTTTGGAAATCAATAGAGCCAGGAATGCACGATAAAGAGCCAAAAGGATGAAACCTTTCCTAACAATGCCATGTAGCCTCCTGGAGATAGGATATTGATGTCATCGTACCTATCCACGAGACCCTACTTAGACACTTTCTTCTATACCACAACACCGGTGAACCTAGAGCTCTAATACCAAGCTGTCAGGACCCAATTTCTCAGGTCATGACGGCACCTACAACCCCTCAGTAGGTGAACCAATTGACATAACCTGAAATGGTTAGTAATGGGATACCACCTAACCACTAATCATGACAAGCAAAAAAATAAATGGAAGCAGAATAAGATAAAGACATGCAAAAGCAAAAACCCGAATATATAAGAAAACTACACCAACCCCAAGACTTGGTATCGACAGTACAAAAGCTTCTAATAGAATACAAGTGCTAAAAGTAAAAAAATATAGGTACAACAATCTCCGAATATACAAGAGTAACAGTACAAGGATGAGATGTAGTCAAGCCCCGACCGCCAGGCGCTCACCCTAGTCTCGAAGATCCAAAAGTTGCATGAGTCTCCAATGCTATCAACGGCAAAAGCTCAACTAATATCTGCACCAAAATTGCAGAAGTGTAGTATGAGCACCAATTGCTAAGCTACAGGTACCCAGTAGGCATCATCGGTCGACTGAAATATGCAAGCCATAAAAAGCAGAATACAAGAAGATAGTCACAAAAAACAAGGAAAAAGCACAAGGAAACTAGCACATGAGTAATCCAACCAAGAGTACATGAATAACATGCTAGCACAGAAGATACACATACACATATTCTTACGTGAAAGGTGGAAGAAGGACGCACCTGGGATCCTTGCAACAACAATTTATATAAGGAAAGTTTAAAGAGATGGGCGGTATACTGGTAACCTCAAAAATAGTGGGAAAGAAGGAAAGCAAGCCGACAAACGAACTAGAAATCACAGACTAACAGAAACAAGCTTAAGATATCAGATACCAAGATAAAATATCTGCAAATAACTCACAAGTCAAGCCTAAGATGGAATAACTAACCTAAAAGTATCCAAAACTGCTACTAAAGCCATGATAAAACAAGAATAAAAAACACCACAATCGCTCAGAAAGCTACACTATCAGCATCTCAGTAAGATGGTACCTACTAGCCCATCCATAATCTCAGTCCCAAGGATAGTGCCTCAATAGGCTAAAACCATTTATCCAATTGATAACAAAAGTCCATACCAATTCTATGAAATGATAGAAGTAACATAATCTACCTACAGTCCCAACGGTCGCCCATACAACCGAGGTGTCACGACCCAATTTCTCGGTCATGATGGCACCTACAACCCCTGGTAGGTGAACCAATCCCCGTAGCCCAGAACAGTTAGTAATGGGCTACTATCTATCAAATAAGAGAACATGACGAATAAAATAGATAACAGGAGTATATAAATATATATATGCAGAAATTAAATCAACCCCAAGACCTGGTATCATAGTATAGAGCCAAACTACATACATGGGGTGCAAATAAACCAAAACTATATATATACAGATGTCTCTGAATGGTAATAGAGTACATGAAGCAAAAGATAAACTAAAGCTAAGCTCCGATCGCCAATAGCTCACCCTCAGTCTGAAGTAGTCCCCAACAGATCTCCAAGCACGAATCACAGCGATCTAACGGCGATGGCCCACGCTAGGATCTGCACCCAAAGATGCAGAGGGTAGGGGTGAGCACCAAATGCGAAGCATAAGGTACCCAGTAGGTATCATAGGCCGACTGGGCACATATAAGATAAAAGCGTAGTAATAGACAGAATAGAAGCAAGTAGTCACAGAAATCAACGAAAGATACACAGGAACTAGCCCAGAGGGAAATCAACAGAACCACATATGAGGCTAGTCAGAAGAATATACACACCATGGGCACAGGTGAAAGTAAGAAATAACGCACCTGGGGTCCTTGCAACAATAGTGTATACAAAATAAGTTTACGAAATGGACGGTATACCGGTAACCTCAAGTGTAAGAAGAAGAGAGAAAGAGTAATAATAGGCATGCTCAGAGACATGAATCAAACTCAGCTAATCATACCAATCTCATACTTATCCATAATAGAGAACAATTCTGTAAGTAAAAAGCAAAAGTCTACCTACAGTCCCCCGGCCGCCCATACAACCGAGGAACACAAACAAGTGAAAGCAAACCCTCCGGCATCCCATACTACCGGAGC